>BQNB010074084.1:0-31904 GCA_026074375.1 Tanacetum coccineum
TCTTATTTTATATAAATTAAAAAAAAATATTCCTCGACACCACATTTTGTGGTGTCAAGAAGATAGCCTGTTTTTAGTGTCATGTGATAATGTGATACTCAGAAAGATTTGAATGACGTGTCAACACTTTTTAATCATAGCTTGAAGCCATGACACGAGGGTACCAAGCACTTTAACACATGATCAAGAAAAAGTTTTTAACATATGACGTGAAAATGAGGAGACCATCGCTAGGGCACCCGGTTTTGGTATCATCTGCACATTTCTAGATGTCAAGTTGGCATAAGTGAAGGGACATGAAAAGACAATTCAAAAATAGAAACCAAAACACACGTTGACCTTCCACACTCTATATTCTATAATAGGAAACATTGAATAGATAACCCATCATTTGTGTTCATACTCAAACCGCTTGTTCCAGGAACCAACATTTCAAAGAAAGATCCATCGCACTATTACTTAGCTGACTTTAAAACACTCCAATTTTATATCATAACCAACACACACAACACAAATACCCCCAGTTTTCTCCTATCATTCATCTTATTCAATCACTGATCATTTGCTAATCAGGTACTTTTTAGTCTAATTTCAAAAGGGTTTTGTGGGTTTTCTTAGCTGATTACTAAGGCTTAGTTTCTTGGAAAAATTATGTGTTCTTGATTTGCAACTGTTCGATTAATTTGTGCTTTGATATTGTGTGTGAGTTTTTATGGATATTAGTAATACAAATGCTTAGGTTGCGTTTAGTTTTATAGAAATATACTCACTTATTCACTTTTGGTTTTTTGAAAATGGAAGGTTTTTTTTTTCTCTCTAAGAAAGAGTTAAAGATATTGGAAATTGTTTAGACGGTGTTACATTTTTCATTTTCTAGTGAAAAGAAAAGTACAGAAGCTTAAATTGGACTTTTCAAATTTGTAGTCATAATTTTTTTTTTTTTGAAAAGCGTAGTTATAATTTATAAAATGAGATTTTTATTATTTTAGAAATTTTTCTCAAAAATCTATCACTAAACGGGTTTTATGTTTTTTCATTTTTCTATAAAAAATTTCCTTGAAAAATGAGGTACCAACTAAACACACCCAATCCTAAACACCCACTTGCAAGGTGTTTTTATATGAAATGGTACATGTATCTGATGGTTCTTATATGGCAGATACTGAAGCCTTAACCAACCATTCTTGAAGCAAAAATTGGTGATTGGTATCTACAAACGCAATGGGTTGTTTCTCGTTCTTCTTTCGTCATAGAGCACACCCTCCAATGGGATTTCCTGAATTTGAAGATGGTAAAATCTTGTAACAATATTTTATTTGTAAGTTTTTTAGCTTGCTAATGTACATGTATGCTAATCTTTGTTAGTTTTATTATTTATGAACAGAATTATCTGAAGTTCAGAATCTTAAACTTTACTCCTACAAAGAGCTAAAAGCCGCTACAGATGATTTTAGCCTAGCCAACAAGATTGGAGAGGGTGGATTTGGTCCTGTATATTTGGTACGTATATTAATATGTTTACATATTCTGATCTTTTAGTACAAATGGTTGATTTTAGTATGGTTTCTTATGTGTAACAATATTGTAATCTTTAGGGAAAGTTAAGACATGGGAAACAGGCAGCAATAAAGGTTCTTTCTGCTGAATCGAGACAAGGAGCACGAGAGTTCTTGACAGAGATCAAAGTGATTTCTGATATCGAGCATGAAAACTTAGCAAAGCTTATCGGATGTTGTGTTGAAGGGAATCATAGAATTTTGGTATACGATTATATTGAAAACAACAGTTTAGCTCAAACCCTTTTAGGTAATTTACAGATCCGCAATCTTTCTTCCTCAGTTTCATTCTTTCATAAACAATTTTAAATATACTTTCGATTTTACTAATTTCTTTTTTGAATATTTTAGGTAGTGGTCATAGTTCTATCCAGTTCAGTTGGAGAACAAGAACTAAGATTTGCATAGGAATTGCACGAGGACTTGCTTTTCTTCATGAGGAAGTTCGCCCACATATAGTTCATCGGGATATTAAAGCAAGCAATATTCTTCTTGATAAAGATTTAACTCCCAAGATTTCTGATTTCGGTCTAGCTAAGTTGATACCCGTGAATATGACACATGTTAGCACACGAGTAGCTGGAACAATGTAAGACCCGTGTATTGTTTTTGTTTAATTCACCATTGTTAAGTTTCTTTTGTATAGATTCACTAAAATTCTGCTGGTTTTTTGTACCAGTGGTTATTTGGCACCCGAGTATGCAATTAGAGGCCAGTTGACACGTAGAGCTGATGTTTATAGTTTTGGTGTACTACTAGTAGAAATTGTTAGTGGGAGATGCAACACAAACTCACTATTGCCTGCCGACGAACAATATATTCTCGAGAGGGTAAGCAGTTAATTCATATTATTAGAGCAACAAGCTTTCTTAACGGCAGTACACTTTCAAAAGTAATATAATAGGCGGTATGTTTGACTTCAAAAGTCAAAGTACCTTTTTTTTGGGTACTAAAACATTTACCTTTAAGAATTTTAGATTGATTTGATTGTGTTTAATTTGTAACAGGTGTGGGATCTTTATGAAAGAAACGAATTAGTAGAGCTTGTGGACACAGCAATGTACGGTGATTTTGATCCGGAAGAGGCTTGTAAATACTTAAAGATCGGTCTTTTATGCACCCAAGACAATCCTAAGCTTAGACCCGTGATGTCAACTGTGGTCAAGATGTTATCAGGTGAGATGAAAATCGATGAGACTCAGATCACAAAACCCGGACTCATTTCAGATTTCATGGATTTGAAGATAAGAAGCAACCCTAATAAAACAGCTGATGCGACCAATGAGCTAAAGAAGAACATGTTTAATACTACTTCATCAGGTTCTGATAATGCAGAACATTCACTGTTATCTTCAAACGCCACGTCACAGTCAACAATGACCTTTACAGATGTGTGGGATCGGACTTAACCAATGGGAGTTCATTGTAGAGTTGTAAGGTTTTTTTCATTCTTTATTCCCAAAACTTGATCTTTGGAGGTATATAGGATATGTAAATGTGTAGATTTTTGGTTGTATGCGAGTTGCGAAGATGGTTTGCTTGTATAGGTTCTTTCAATTTTTGCCTAAATGGAAATATCACTGAAATTGAGATTTGGAGTTGTAGACTTCTTGTTTTGTTCTTGCTTAACTTTTTTTTCAAATTTTCATTTACGGTGGATTGTTTCCAAACGCTAGTATCATAAAATAACAACTTACTTCGTTACACGTATGTCATTGTACAAATCTATGCTTTTGTTTCAAGCCATCAAAGTTTAGACATTATACTAAACACCAAGGTTTTCGAGATTGAATCTTACCCAAGATAGTTTTCTTCTTTGCAAGATCGAGAAATTAAGATCCGATCAGGATCGTAAGATCCGATCAAGATCTTAAAATCCTGCTACAATGTTACTTTCTTATTAGCTTTTCTGTAATATTATAAATATCTACAAGTTATTATATATCATAAACACGAAATTATAATAATGTTTTATGTAAATGTTGTCCTAAATTATAATTATGAAATGTTTAAATTATAATTATGAAATTATAATAATGTTTTACGAAATTATTAGCTTTTCGCGCGTTCCGCCAACTTTCGCGCATTTTTCCGCTTTCGCGCGCTTTCCTGTGTTTGTGCGCTTTCATACGTTTTCGTGCATTTTCACAAGTATTACTATTAGAGAATCATTATTAGTGTGTTTTACTGATTAATTTTTTATACATTTTGATACTGTGATGATTGTTGTGATAATATGAGAGATTAGAGTTAGGTTCAACTGAACACAAGAGATATTATACATATGAGTAATATCACAGGTGATAAAGCAATATAATGTAACACTAATTATGGTATTCAACGTATAAGTAATATCACAAGTGATAAAGTAATAAAAGAACCAAAAGTATACATCATTCATGTCCCTTAACCATTAAACCATATACCAAGAACCCTAAACCCTAACCACTAGGTTTAATATCACAAGTGATATATACATAAACTTTAAAATATATACCAAAAACATTAATCCCTAACCATTAAACCCTATACCCAAAACCCTAATCCCTAATAACTAGGTATAATATCACAAGTGATATATACATAAATTTTAAAATCTATACCAAAAACTCTAAACATCTAACCACTAAACCCTATACCAAAAATCCTAAACCCCTAAACCCCCAACCACTATGTATAATATCACAAGTAATGTATACATAAACTTTAAAACCTATACCAAAAACCCTAAACCCCTAACCACTAAACTATATACCAAAACCCTAAACCCAACCATTAAACCTTATACCAAAAACCCCTAAACCCCAAACACTATCTATAATATCACAAGTGATATAAATAAACTTTAAAACCTATACCAAAAACCCTAAACCCTTAACCACTAAACCTTATACCAAAAACCTAAACCCTGACCACTACCCTATACCAAAATCCTAAACACCTAACACTAAAACCTTACAAAAAACCAATACACCCTAAAACCACTAAACCTATGCTAATAACCCTATAACCCCTCTACAAACCAATTATCACTATACAAAAACCCTAAACCTAACATAACCCTATACAAAAACCCTAAACCCCACCCCCCCTAACCACTAGGTATAATATCACACAAGTGATATTACACATAAACTTTCAAATTTAGTACCAAAAACTTAAACCCTAACCACTAACCCTTTTAACAAAAAAACCTAACACGTAAAAACTATGTGTAATATCACAAGTGATATATATATAGATATATACATAAACTTTAAAATCTATACCCTAAACCCTAACCCCCTAACCACTAAACCCTATACCAAAACCCCTAAACCCCTAACCACTAAACCATATGCCAATAACCCTAAACCCCCTTCCCCAACCACTAATCCCTATACCAAAAACCCTAAACCCCTAACCACTAAACCTTATACCAAAAATCCTAAACCCACCAAACCACTAGGCTATTAATATCCACAAGTGGTATATACATAAACTTTAAAATCTATACTAAAAACCCTAAACCCCTATACCAAAAACCTAAACCCCTAACCACTAAACCCTATACCAAAACCCCTAAACCCCTAACCACTAAACCCTATACCAATACCTTTATAAACTAAGATTCACCCGTAGCTTAACAGTTATTACCCCTGACATTGTAGTATCACCAGTGATAAATAAATAATAATAAAATCTCATGTGATAAAGTAATATAATGTGACATTAGTCATGGTATTCCACATATAATTAATATCACAAGTGATAAAGCAATATAATGTGACACTAACTGTGGTTATTTTTGAAAATTTTAACATGTAATCATTGTTATATATCAATTGTGATATTATACTGTTAGTAGGATTAAAAGGGTTAAAACATAGTTTTATGAGAAAATAGTGTTTAAGTTTGATTTTCACTAATTATGTTTGATATATGGTTAGAATGATAAAGATGTTTATTTTTTAATGTCAAACATGATAAATCATTTAATGTTTTACACAAATATTTATGCTTATTTCATGTCATCATGTTGAGTGTTCAAACTTACGGATATGTTATATCACATGTGATACTTCAAACGGGTTTGATTATAAAAAATAAAATTCTTCGTTATTCACCAACTTCTATAAATAAAGTGTTTTGATTTGAAGGTCCAAATATTATGTGTGATAAATGGTTGGAAAGCTAAGAATGTGTACTTTTCAATGCCAATAACGATGAATCAGTTGGAGTTTCACGCAAATATTTATACCCGTTTTACGAAAGCATGTGAAGTGTTATAACTTACAGATTAGTGTAATATCACAAGTGATATATCAAACAAAATACTGCATCGAGAAAAAACAAAAAATACTAAAAAACAAAAAAAAAGTTTGTCGAAAGTATATAAAAGTGCCCCTCTATTGAAAGATAATTAAATGCTCGTCACGATGATGCAATTAATGTATCTTAACGTTTTACGGTTTTTGCGATCTGCAATTTTTAAAAAATAAGGGTGAAAATATGTTTTAATTTAAAAACACAAAGGTAAAGAAAGAGGTGGTGGATGTTTTTTAAGGTTTAATGTTGTTTATTAGATAAAATTAAATCTTAGATTAATCCTCACCATTAGATCAAACCCAAATAAATGTTGAAGATTTGTCCCTTGGTATGTGAGGAGAAACTAGTATGCAAATAAACTTTTTTCATTAATGTATAAACCTTTGTAAAAGGTTTACTATAGTGTAGATAAATATGTTGCTAACTTGTTTCCATTAAATACCAATGTGGAATATTGAGATAAATATCTTGCTACCTGACTAGGCTTCTTAAAATACGAATGTGGAATATTGAGATAAGTATGTTGCTAGCTTAATTGTCTTCATAAAAATACAAATATGGAATATTGGGATGAATATGTTGTTAATTGCCTTGTGTTCATGTAAGGTTTTGCTAACATAACCTCACCCTGTCACATGTCTAAAAAAAGAAAGAGAATTTAATAAAAGAATGTGTTTTAACAACTAAAGTTTAATATATGCCCGGTAAATACATCTTAGCAAAACTCTTCATGTAAACATGTTGAGAAGATTCAAATAGATAAGTTTCTTGATAGGATTATAATACTTTCGTCTTAAAATAATTATTCAGCTTTTATTTTTAAAGTTTCTTTTTCCAACTTTTATTTTAAATATTTTTATTTTTTTATATCAACTACTTAAATATTTTTATTTTTTTATATAATAGTCGATGAAAATTATAATAATAAAAATATGTTTATAATCTAATTTATTTATATATTTTGCATCAAATATTTCCGTTTTAAAATTAGTATTTCCAAACAAAAATATCACATTTGAAAAAAAAGTGATATCATTGTACCATACATTAATACATACAACCAACAGTATTTGCATCTTAATATTTTTTAAAGTTTTTTGGTTGGTTGAAAGGGCAAGTGAGACAATTATTTTAAGGTAAAAACTACTCATTCATTTTCATAATAATTATATTCTGACAAAAAAAATACACATACCACATAGTTAAAGTTAAAGCTGAAAAAAGCAATTTCAGAATTAAAAACTCAACAATTATTTTGATACGTATGTAATAATAAATAAAGGTGTTTAATTAAGGCAAGTGGGATTAATTTATAAATAAGTTTAAGAGTAATGCTATTTATGTCTACAATCTATGTCTAACAACATGCTTAATGCATAAATCACTTGTGCATTTGTATTATATATTTTCTCTCTTCAAATTTTCACCAATCACTTTTTTAAATCCATCAATCAAAACATTAAGCACACAAGTTTGCTTGCTAATTAGACGTAAGAATCATTTTTCTAAGTTTAAAACATGCTTTTGTGGTAGGTTTATTTCTTTTTTGGATGTGTCGGTGTGGTGGGCTGATCGCTATGAAACTAGAGGGAATATGCCAAGAGGTTGTCCTTTCTCAAGTTGGGTATTATTGACTAGAATATTATTCAGTTATTTTATAAAATTTATTATTTTGTCTAATCCGGTTTTGGTGGGTATGATTTGGTTACACCCAAGGTTATAAATAGCGTGAAGCGTGACGTAGCGGCATAGTCAAGCCTCAAGTTTTAGCGTGAGGCATTGCGTCATAGCGTTTTTAAGGCGTGACTCAAAGCGGCAAAAAATATTTATTGAGTGGTCAATAGTAGTTAGCTACTAGGCTTAAAATTGAGTTATAGAGTTACTAAGCCTGAATCTCATGCAACCCAAATTATATATACTTGTAAATAAGCTCAAGTCCAATAAAGATCTTAAAAAAATTCAAAAAAAAATAAATCTCTTAAAAGCTTCAAAAAAACGTGCCACGCCTTGCGCTATAGCGCGCTATATCACTCCTTATCACGCTTTATTACACGACACGCCTAAAGACGACGCCTTGGCCTGTTTCGTAACGTGAAGGCTACGCCTCGCGCTATGCCGTCGCTATAGCGCGCTATAGCGACGCTATTTAGAACCCTGGTTACACCAACCAAAACCTTCGCTTTCATGTACGTTTACTATGCATATATAGTTTTGTTTTATTGTTAGAATATATATCATTTTTTGTTTGGGTATGTGAGTTCCCCTCAACCTAGAATTTGTGAGTTCAAGTCTCGTTAGAGTCATGTGTGAAATATGTGGTATAAGTTGTGAAAAAATTACCGTTCTAAAAAAAACATTACGTTTCATGTTTTGTATTAAAATAAAATTTTGAGTGTTAACTTCAGGGGTGTTTGTTTTTGTAAATTACGTCTGAATCATGTCTGAGTCTGACCGGTCAGACGCGGTCAGACCTTTTGGTTGTTTTTTTAGGTCAGACATAGTAAAAGGTATATCATCTGACCGAGTCAGAGTCGATGAGTACATCTGAGTGTCTCTGAACCCTTCACCCCTTCACATTTCAAAACCCTTCCAACCCCTTCACCTCTCCACCTCCATCCACCGTCATCTCCACCTCTATCCACCGTCATCTCCACCTCTATCCGCCGCAGTCTCCACCTACAGCCGCTTCCAAGGTATGTTTTTTTTGTTTTTACATGTTTATGTTTTACTTGTATTGATTTTGTTTTTATTAAAGTTTGATATAAATTTAATATGGGTTTTGTTTAAAAATCAATAGTTTATAATTTGTTTTGTTATCATAAGATTAGTTTGTGTTCTTGTGATTCAGTCAAAGGTTTGAACTTTTCATTTCATATCTGTTTGTATTATGAGTTGGTATATCTTGCTAAGCTGGTTCACACTTTTTTAACTTTTATTAGTGATAATTTAGGTCTTTTGAATTGTGGGTTTTGTTTGTTTTGTTGTTTTATCATATAGGTCTGTCTCAATTGTGAAGAAATTAGATAAAAATTCAGTCTTAATGGTGTTTGTTTCGGCTTATATAGCCAGCTTATATCGTAAGATTAGGATGCCGTTTGACTATGTTTAGGTGTGTTAAGCATAGGATTGTAGAAATTTATAGATTTTGACTTTTGCAAAACATGCTTCGAGAATACTTGGTTGAAATGTGTTGATCCCACGCCTTGATCGATTCTTTAGTATATAAAGAGTTTGTTACCTTGGAAGAATCCAAAATAACAAAGATTGAGACTTTGTGAATATACCAAAGTGTATGCGGAAACTACACTTTGATACTCTAGAGAAATGTATGAAACAGTAACAATCACTCACAAACAATAAATACCAAAATCACTGCTTCAATATTATAAATAATACGAGTACTCTCTAAGTACTGGGGTTACACAACCTTGAAGCAATTACAAATTCTCTCTAAGTGTATATCTTAAAGTTCTAACTATCACTACTCTAGGGATCTCCTTTTATAGAAATACAAGGAGCCCTTTACAAATATATCTGCCTATCTATTAGGAACAGTTACAATTCAAAACTAAATATTCCGAAATGCTCTCCATACCTTCTTATCTTCATATCACCAGCTTTGACTATTTAGCAGTACAAACTTCTTCAACTAGCAGTATTAAGTTTCATTGGCAGTATTAACTTGTGCTGGCAGTACTAACCTTGTGCTGGCAGTACTAACCCCTTTAGTACTGTTGGCAGTATTAAGTCATATGAAGATTTATTCTCAACAAAATGTGTTTCTTATGATGGTTTAGTGGTGATTGAGACTTATCACTAGAGATTTGTGTAGGTTTAAAAGACGACGGAATCTTGTAGAGAAATCAAAATAGTTTTGATCTTTAGTTGTTTTTGGTTCCAAAAGGTCACGGTTTAAAAGAGTCACATAAAACGCCTAAAATTGTTCTTTTAACATTTAAACACATCAAATTTTATAGTATAGGATTTCAAGGACAATGAGTGTAACCTGAGTGTAGCAGGCGAGTATAGCCTTTGTTCAACAGACCTATATCAAAAGTAGAACCAATATCAAAAGTAGACACCTTTTCATAGAAAAAAGTGTACTAAATAGAACCCAGAAATTAGATCAACAAAATCTTCACTCTTGATCATTTTTCACTAATGCAATATTGTCTTTGAGGTGACAAATGTTTTTTTCTTTTATGATATGGTTTTTTATACTGAATTATGCTGATTTTCTTGTAAATGTTGTATTTTATTTTATCTTTTACTAGTTTAACCAATTTCACACTAAAATGAGATTCTTGTTTTTCATATCTTGTGGAAAGTAGACTCATATGTCAGTTGTTAATTTTGTTTGTGATTTTTTTGAAAGATGATATATAGAGAGTGTTTGGATTAACTTATTTGTTGGGCTGATGAGCTTATTGAAAATTTGAAATTCCAAATGGCTCAACTTTGATGGCTTATGAGTTTAAGTTAATGACTTAACTTAAGTCATAAGCTCATAAGCCATTTAGCTTACTAGATTTTAAAATCTTTAATAAGCTCGTAAGCCCGACAAATAAGCTCATCCAAACACTCTCTATATATCATCTTGTCTTGATCGTAAATGTGTGACATGCATTATGTCATCTTGTCTTTTTGTTTTTCTGCTTGAATATCGCGTAATTCGAGAGGTGGTACGTTCGGATCGTATTTTCATTATGCTTAGCAAGCATTGTCTTTTTATATATTAGAGGTTTTGATCCTTAAGGAGAACCTTGCTTTTCTTTTCAGAACAGAACTTGCTGCCCAGGGGTTGGAACTTCTGACGTTAAATCTCAGTTGTGATGACTTAAGACCTTATAAATGTATGACGACATAATATTTACAAAATACAACGGGTAGCCATCATGGCAATATATATGTAATATGTGTCAACTATGAGCATGGCAACATGCTTGATGCTACTGGATTTTAAGCCATAAAATCATATCACAAACACATGCTACTGGACTTTATCAGAACCTTGCGATTTGAGGCTTTGTCGTAAGGCTTAAACTTATTAAGTGATATAACAATTATAGGACTTCCGAAATATTCTGAAAGATCAACATTAGTTGGCTTGTGATGTTTATGAAGAGGATCACCCACATAAGTACTCCATCTTGGTTGATACCCATTCAAGTGGTATGGTACCATTTAGGTAAATAGTGTGTTTGGCTTGTTTATGTAGCAGCCTTAGGTATAGTTCAGTTGGTTATAGGTTTAACCTGGACTATTTCATTCTCCATTTTTACTACCTGGTATGTGGTGCCCTGTTCTTCCTCGTTGTATCAGGTTTGGTGTTGTGGACATAGTTACCGAACAGAGCAATAGACAGTTAAGACCGCTCATATTCATCATAATATAATGTATCTGCTTAGATTAAAGCGCTTGCATGTCTATCAGGGTTGCACACCTAATAGGTCGCCAAGTCAATGTACGTACTTTTACGCTTTTTGTTAAAACCGCTCATATTCATCATCGCCTTACGAAGGTATGGTTGCCAAACATAATATACCATCCAAACATATGGAAAGGATTTTAACACCATCTTGGATGCCAAAGCAGAAGACACTTTATGAATCCAAATCAGAGACAATTGAACAAAAAGGGATCAAACACCCCCATGGCCGCAAACACCGGTTGCATTCATTTAAACACCATCCAGGTTGCCCAGCCAAGATACGTGTCGAACACCACCAAATGCCCGATCATTATTTAGTTTCATTAATTTCAAAAGGACCAATTTTATGCTCTTCAATACCAGCAGGCACACATCAAAACACCTCAGTGCAAAAGCCTCTTCATAAAATCCATTTCGTTCATTTAGATCACTCATCTCACTTCACTTGCTTACTTTATTTCTTGGGTTATATGTTTTCACCATAAGTTAATAAAGATATTTCATAACTTATTGCAAAAGCTTTAATTTTAATAAAAGGGATTCAGATGCAGCATGGCTACAAACACACGATCGTGCCGCCGTGCCAAATCACACGTTATGGCTGCAAGCATATTTTGATGTTGCCCCGCCAACAACGCGTTTAGTGCGACAACTGTCACAACCCTCTTATTCTTGAACAACCTATGTGTGCGTACAACCTCACAGTTGTTGCTTTAGACGCTCATAGGCTGCTCAAGAATCAACACACATAAAAAAGCAACTGAATCTGTTGACTTACGCCAACAATATCTAATAATGTGTAAAACAACCTGATTAAGGTATCTTGCAACACATACCCATGTCAAAGTCGGTTTTTACCATGACAATAACCAACAGATTAGCAAATCGTCAGCAAAAAGAATTTAACCTGCAGTAGCTGCAAACATAATGAAGAAACCGTCATCGAATATGAAGCTTACCACTGCCGTTGACTTTTTTTTGGCGAGAAGTAAAATAACTTACCGATGACCTGTATTCTTTCCACCACCACGTAAAACCCAAAAACCACAACAAAACGCGCACCATATATACCCTCATTGTGTGAAAAATGACTTTCAGGAAATATCAGCATCGTCCATAATGATTAACAAGAACTCATTAAAGTATCAAATTTAACCCGTAATGGCTGCAAACACAATTAAGTGATGCCCTGTCGAGGGACGTGTTAATGAGTCATATCTCTTCCACTTAGAACCATTTAATTCAGAATACATTTGCCATGACTGCAAATATAATAATTCGCCTGGCCAAGGTGCGAACAATGTCAGCTTTAACAGAATCCACTAAGGTGTCAAAAGACACACTGTTCAAGCATAACTTGATGCTGCCCCGCCAATTCAAGAACCAACAGTTGGTGGTTTCAAACAGTCAATTGGCTCAGAAAAGCGTCTAAAACACTATTATTCATCATCGCCTGGTTATGGTCTGATATCATACACGACATGACTGCAAGCTAACTTTTGTAGATTCTTATTCTTGTCCAGCCTGCGTGCGCGTATGACATCATGTTTGATGCTTTACACACTCGTATGATGCTCAAGAATCAGCGTACATCATAAAGCAATTTAATCCACCAAGAGTGGAAGACAGTTAGCAACACCGCATAAAACACCTAGACATTACCGTGGGAAAGGCCAAATGAACTGACAAAGAGTCACAGTGAGTGAAATAGAAAAGAGACATAAGAACCAACGAAACTGTTTTATGTACAATAACGCTTGGATATGCAACCAAGGCATCATCATAAAGCACCGTGGTATATAAAAGTTCACCGCTCTCGGTAAGCATTTTGCTCACATAAGTGTCTCTCTCATCCCCTCCAAGAAACAATGCTCAATAAACCCATGTGGTGCATTTACCGCTCACATATTTATTCACATATCTATCTCACGCATTTCACTTCACACGCCCACTTTTTTTCTTGGGTCACCACCGTGGCCGCAAACGCTATATTTTACATAGCTAAGCCATGGGCGCTCACATTTTAAGAGACACATAAATAAAGCCCGCCATGGCAGTAAACACAATCAAGCGATGCCCTGCCAAAATACGGGTCAATTTCTACAACTACAAAAAAATCAAACCAAACATGGCTACAAACATAATCAAGTGATTCCCCGCCACTACAGGGGTTTATTTGATAAAGTTCACATATCTCTTCACTATAATCATATATTATAACTATATATTAAAGGGCCGTATATAAAAGTTCACCGCTCAGTGAACAGAATTTAATAATCAGACCTGACATGGCTGCAAACACAACAAAGTGAAACCTCGCCAAAACACAACTGAATTTTAGTCACCATAATAATGAAACTCGCCAAGGTTGCAAACACAATGTAGGAATGCCCCGCCAAGATACGGACCAATTTGAACACACCAAAGTGTAAATAAGATGATAAGCACTATAACTATATCTTAAAGGGCCGTATATTACTGTTCATAACTCCCCAATTTTCTAATCAGACCCGGCATGGCTGCAAACACACTTGAGTGATGCCTCGCCAAAACACGGGTAAAAATGAAACCCACCATAGCTGCAAACACAATCTAGTAATGCCTTGAGAAGATATGGGTCAATTTCAACCATCGCGATGAAAACCCTTAAAGATCGATACGGAAATAGTTTGGCTCAGACATGTGACTGCTGGAATGAACAAAGCCGCATCAAACACAGCATGGCTGCAAACATGATATCATGATGCCCCGCCAAGGTCTGAGTTAACAACAACATTGACATTCCAAATGTACAGACGCAGTAAAACCATCATTGCCAAAAAAAAAACACCAAGCTATTCGAACACAATGAAGTAATGGCCCACCATATTGAAACCAACTATGGCGGCAAACACAATTTAATAATCAGACCCATCATGACTGTAAACACAACGAAGTGATGCCCCACCAAAACACAGGTAGTAATGAAACCCGTCATGGCTGCAAACACAAGCTAGTAATGCCCCTCCAAGATATGGGTCAAATCAATCCATCACGATGAAAACCTTACAACAAAGTTTAAATAAACTGATAAGCAAACAACAGTAACAACAAAACATAACATGATGTTTAAAAAACCCCAAAATCAAACCCGATCCAAATTCAACTTCAGTTAAAAATAATATAACAGAATGTATACAAACACCAAAAATCAAACCCGATCAAAACTGAATAGAAACCCCATAAATCAAACCCGATGAAACCCCAAATAAAACCCGATAAAAAATCACATGCAGTTCATAAAAACAAGATGTTTAAAAAACATAATAACAAACTTTACCAATAACATCCGATTATATAACATCATCCGGAAAGATGCAAAACACAAAAACCACAATAAACCGCAGACCACATATAACCCCATCATAATCAGAGGAGAGCAAATGAAGTGAGAAAGAGATCCGCATGAATGAAATGGCTGTAGGTGAAAGAAAATATGACATAAGAAAGAAAGTAAGCAAGTGAAGTGAGATGAGTGATCTGAATGAACAAAATGGATTTTAGGCAGGAGAAGATATGAGTGAAGAAAGAAAGTGGACGCGTGAAGTGGGAAGAGAGAGACACTTATGTGAGCAATAAATGTTCACCGGGAGCGGTGAACTTTTATATACCGCCCTTTAATATATAGTTATAATGATATTATGAGAAATTTGTCTTTTTAATCGTTTCGATTATAAAGGTTGGATGCCTTTGTTTGTATTGTTTCTTTGTTTTTGTATTATATTGTCTTTTAAATAAAAATATATAAAGAAAACTAAAAGACACAAGTGTTATGAATTTATATAAAATGAATGTCCATATTATCTAATATTAGAAGTATATCTTTGTATATTAATAGAAGATTGTATCATGGAGTATCTCCACTTTGTAACTATATATGTATTGCGTTTCACTTTATCATTCTCTATATTGTTTAGAATACATTTCTTAAATATAACAATAAGCAGAGGTCGTTAAGTGCACTTAATGGTCGTTAAGCTTTGGGGAAAAAAATAATTTTTTTTGATGAACAATAAAAACTGAGAGGATGAACAGTACTAACGATAGTCACTTAACGACCGTTAACTAATTTATTTATTTATTTTTTTAATTGTAATATTAAAAAAAATTACTCCAACACAAATTTTACATAATTGATCCTTCATGTTCGTGAATTATCCTTAGAGTTATCAAGTTACGATAATAGTTCCTGAGGTTATCCGTCGGTTGCAAAGTTAGTCCCTAACGTAAAACCTCGTGCTTCGCAGCGTAGCGCGGCCGCAAAACCTCGTTGTAGACATGAAGTCTCTTTATAATTCGTTGAGAGATTCACAACAACAAAGAATGAAGCAGATTGGGTTTTGTTCAACATCTTGACGCGGTTACAAGAGTAAATATGTGATGGAGATGATGAAAAAAATAACAGAAGCGTTAACAATAATATTCTCATCATTGGTCAAGATTTAACCAGTTAATAAAATAAGTTAACATGAGCTGTAAGTTGTTAACATGTATTTTTTTTCTTCCATAAAAGTTTTTGGTAAATTATAAAATGACATAAAATGATATGTCTCTAATTGTAAACAAATGTAATACATAAAAATAACAAACTTATTATATTAATAATCGTAATGCTTTAAGATAACACGCTTGTAATAGTTATTGACGACGTGCATTTCATATTGATGTAGCAACATCATTCCAGATTCGTTACATCTCATTAGATGTTCCTTGAAAGACATTTTCAGTGTTTATTTCATGAGAACGAACATCATGAAGTTCATAAGGTGATATGTAATATGCATGTTGCTCAATCGAAGTAAAAATCATATATTCTTCATCAGTATCATGAATTTAGCTATACAAAGCAAATGCAACCGGTAAAAAAATTGATATCTATATAAATCATAAACTAACTAAAGTGACGTCAAAGATAAATGCAATATCGGTAGAAAAATGTTATTTATTGTTGGACTACCTTGGCGTTTAAGTACACATATATATTATAGGGCGTGCTGGTAAAAAAATTAAAAATCTAAACACCTCTAATAAATATTAAACGCTTTTTTAACGGAAAATTAAGATATATAAAAAAACTAGCAAGGCGCTAGAGAGTTACAAAGGCGATTGCAACCAATCGTTCCAGCTAATACAAAGATTGCCTTTAAATTTAAGCCATGAAAAAGAAATAAGACAAATGTAATCGAAGATATCACTTTTCCTCATAGAATGAGAGTTGAAAGTGATATTATTTCTAAACCGCCATAAGGTCCAACATGAAGCAACAAAGATGGCGTAAGCGCGGTCCTTCTTTTCCTTTGAGGCGTGCCATAACTGAAACCAAAGATCCCACTCGCCACATGATGAAAATGAAGGGAATATAGAACCTGACCAAACACGAACGAGATGCCAAACTGCAAAAGTCGTGTCACAAGAGAAAAAAGTGTGGGCACTTGATTCCACGGAAACGCTGCAAATCGGGCACATAATTGAATCAATGTCTAGACCTCAGGAAGATAAGTTTAAACGATTTGGGAGCCTATCTAAAAACATCTGCCACATGAAAATGTTAACCTTACTAGGGATAATCTTACACCACCGAGTACTTGGAGATAAGGAAGGGAGAGATAGCTCATCAATATGCTTCCTAACCGAATTCACCGAAAATTTGTCGGCATGAGAAAGACTACAAATGCAAGTATTAGAATCAACAAGCTCTTCAGGCTCAAAGCTGGCGATATCAGAAATAAGGGCATTGAATTCATCTTTTGTTTTTTCCACATTAACCGGTCTACTCCAATCCCAAAACCAAGAACCATTTGCAATGTGTTGTTGAATAAAGAAATCTTTGTTTTTTTTTCTAGGTGATATAATCTGTTATATCTAATTTAGAGAGGATCCGCGCCTAACCATGTATCTTTCTAAAAGCGAATGGAAGAGCCATCACCAACCTTAAAATGAATAGAGTTTAGGGGAACAATACCACTCGAGTGAAGGTGAAAAATCAACCCGACAATGCTAGCCCAGACCCCATTAGTGTGACAGCCTCTAATATCAGTACTTGCTTCATCACCATGAATCGCCTTAACCACATGAACCCATAAAACATTTGGATTATGAAAAAGACGCCTCTCCACTTCAATAAAAGGCACATATTGAACGCTTTAAGATTGTTGTGGAAAACTAGAAGGGGGAGGGGGTTGAATATTTTTACCAATTAAAACTATAACTTAATTGTTTAGTTTGTTATAGATCTCTTTGTTTATATAGTTTTAGCAACGATTTATAAATATAAACCATAAAGAGTATGAGACACAAATATTTATAGTGGTTCGACTACAAGGTCACCTTCCTTGCCCTACTCCACTCCCCGAGTCACCTACTCGAGAGTTCGAATACACTAGTCACCAAAACTCCTTCAATCGACGGAGAAGCCTCACAACATCGCTTACCCTTTATCCGGTACTAAGCTAAACATCGGGTTCTTTATAAGGATGAACCAATCCAACATTCGCTTACCCTTTATGCGGTATTAAGCTGAATACCGTGTTCCAATATGGAGGAACAAACCCCACAATGCTTACCCTCTAATAGGTACTAAGCAATACACTAAGATACAACAAAGATAGATTCGACCCTACGAATCCTATCGAGTGCAATACACTTTCCCAAATGCTTTAGATACAAAATAAAACACGACTCCATAATCTATGATGATAGATGATGCTTAAAGATCAGTAGATATATCTTTAAGAGATGAGAGATACTTGCTATAAGTAATCCTTGATGCTTGACCTCGTATGAAAATGTAGGTAAAACTTCTTCTATTAAGAAATTCACCAAAACACTAAATGAAAAGAAGATGCTTAAAGATCAGATGTTAGCTGAATATAAGAGTGAAAAACTATTCTAATTGATGCCTAAAACAAAAGAAATGGCTTGGTATTTATAGGCTTGAAAGTTATTGTAGCACGGTTCTGCCGGTTCCATTACCACAATGGAACCGACCAGTGCAAGCTAATAGAACTGGCTAATACTGTAGCCCAGTTCTTGGTGGTTCCAACACTATAATGTTACCGGCTAGTGCAACTGGAGAGAACCGGTAAGTCTGACAAAAATCCAAATTTAGATCATAAAAAATCTTTTCTAGATATGTTGTGAAGTCATGCATGATGTATTAAACCATTTTATTTTGTAGGAAAAATACTATTAAGGTATGCTTTGTTTATATATTTTTAAGTCTTAATTTGTATATTTTATTTCCTAAAAATATATTTATATATTTTGTAAGATATATGATGTGTAAGGTAAATGAGATGATATCCGAGTTAGAAAACTAACTAGTAAATTTTATTTTCTACTTCCGATGATTCTATGTTTTGTTATCGACAAAACACGGATAGATCATAAAATATAAATAAACGTTTTTACGGTCTATTTGTATTAATAATCTTCCCCTTTTTGTTGATGACAAAACACAAATTTATCGGAAGTAAATTATAAAATTTATAGGTTTTAAATTGGAGTTTTTACTTTCTTCTCCCCGTTTTTGTCGAAACAAAAAGAGCGTCGAAGGAAAACTAATCAACAAAAAATATGCAATGCAATGTAGTAAGGTTATGGGGTTCAACTAAAATGGAACTATGATTGATTTGGAAAGAATCAAATCCAAGAAAATATAGGAGATTTCGACAAGTGTCGAAACTAAAGTTGATTCAAAGAGAATCAAATCCCATGCTCCCCCTTGACGAAAGCTCCCCCTAAATGGGATTGTCAAGGATTTTCAAATGAATTGAGAAAGCTACAAAAAAATGTTAGTATTGAGATGAGTATGCTCTCCCTGGATGGGAGAAACCTGTAGAGAAATTATATTGAGAATCACTTCAAATTGAAAAATAATAATAAATAAATCCTGAGATGTCGTTTCCAGCCAGTTCTGTTCCTGAAAGGAACCGGCTTCCTAAGTGAATAGCACCGGCTGACCTTCAGAAAAGTCAGCTTCAGAAATTTTAGCGGGAAGCAATTTTATTCAAATAACATGCTACAAATTGATAGAAAAACAGAAGACAATCTCTTTAAACATGCATGATTCATAACATGAAGCTCAAAAACATAAATCAAACATTAAGAACGTTTATAGTCATGAAGTAAAATATATTGACTTAGATCAATAAAACTAAAATCATGACTAATGTTCTAACTAGACTATTCTTCCAAAGCCGAAGGTCTTATGAGCTTGCAATCACCATCTTATGGTTTTTGGTTAGAAAGATGGTTGAGGCGTTCAAGGATGTGGTTTAACATAAATCTCATCTCGTTTTGAAGATTGTTGATAATAGTTTCGGTTCGTTGACAATGGGGACAAGTATGTTCTTGATGTTGAGAAGGAGGGGGACCTTCCATCCATAGTGATTGATCAAGAGGGACAAAGGTGCTTGATGGCAGAAGTGATGTTCTAAAATGTAGTATTATGGTTGTAGAGGTGGTGGTAAAGTAGAATGGTGGTGGCATTTGAGGAGAAGTGGTGGTGAATGGAGGAAGGAGGCTATTTTGCAGATTCTGTGCGTTTTGGATTGCGGCTTCAATGTGACGGTCGAAGTCTTGGAATTGTCTAAGTTGTTGCATCACTTGATTTCTACTTACGAATTGTTTGGGTTGAGCACACATTCTACTTCTAGAGAGATTGATTGGAGAGAAAGATGGCTCAAACTCCATAGGTGTTGGTATAGGGAGTGCTTGGGAGAGACCTTGAGAGTGACCTTGAGGGAGTGACGGTGGTGGCGGATTGAAGTTCCTTGGTAGAAGATCATCCAAGTGGTTAAGTAAGGATGCGGTTCAAGTGGTAAGCTAGGAGGAGTAGAGAAGACAAGAGCTCTAGGAGTTAGAGGTGATACATTTGTCCATTGAGATGGGATTGTTTAGCTAATTATTGGTGGAGGGATTGTGAGAGCAAGAGTGGTATCTAGGTTGATGTTTATGGGAATGTTTTGGATTGGCGAGGATTCATTTGATGAAAGATCAATGAAATCGGTTCTTGGTATCTTTCTTGGTGGATTTTGGGTGAAAGAGTTAGCACTTGATGTCATGGAGATGATGCTCAAGGAAATGTTTTTAGGGCTGATTAATTTTAGTTTTGGATGGTGATGGAAAGCTTTAACTAAGGTTAAAATTTATATACAAAAGGCGTGCAAAACATTAAATGTTTAAACCACTATATTTTTTTAAACCTTAATCATTTGGACACCTTTTTAAGTCAAACAAGAAAGAACCAGGTATTGGGTTAGCTTAATACAAGTCTAACTAACATATTTATGAGCTTAAATTAACATACTATCACCTAAAAGCGAGCAAATGCTCTCTGTAGAACCGGCAAGCCCGGTTCCATTGGTCCGATGGAACCGGCTTTGCTGCAGATGGAACCGGCTACAGCAGTTAAGGTTCCTCAAATTTCAATTTTTCTAGTAGTGATCTAAATGCTTCTCTAATACTATTTTTCCTTTTTATTTCTACATCAAAATCCAATGCTAGATAGACCTAGGCAAGTGGGAGAGGAAAAAGTGTTCTTATCCTAAGAGACTCTACTAAGCCAAACGCTACTTAATGAGAAAGGCAAACAATATAAGGCATAAGATAACATCCATAAGACTTGAATGATTAAGTTTAGGATACACCATATAAGTATTCAGACATACAAAGAGAGATAAGAAAGATTATTTAAAAGTTTACAAGTACCAAATAGTTTAAACGAAACAAGTTCATTAGACACAAACCCCTCTTGTCACTCACACCTTCTAGCACACACTTACTTTTTCTTCTTCCCTAGGTTGGATAGGAAATAACCGAGACACTTGAACATCCCCTTGGTTTGCTTGAATTATGGTGACTCTCCTCCTTTGATGAGTGGGAGTTGATTGATGTAGGGAATGGGGTCAATCATGTAGTTGTTCACGGGATCATTTTCTTCTTCTTGATGAGAAGAAGAAGATGGTGACTCAGATGATTTAGAGGGAGTGAGAGTTAGGAGGCGAGGCCTTTTTCCATTTTGCATGATCCCGAAGACTCTCTTTTTGGAGAGGGGAATCATCACGTGATCCAAAAGATAGAGATCATTCGAAAAGGCATGAGGATGAGCGACCCGAACATGCTCAAAGAGGCCAGTGAGAAGCATTCCATATGGTAGTGTCATGTCATCACTCTTGGTTACACTTACCATCATTTTGGAAATGTAGTAGGCAATATTAAAGGGTTTTCCAATGGTGAGACAACATATCATGTAGCAGAGACAAGCATTAGGATGATCCTTGTTTCCTGTGAGGCTTACGGCGTTTTCACTAAGGATGATTTCCCATTTTTTAAAATTTATCTTTAATTCAGAAATGACCATTTAGAAGGGGTCGAGGGTAATGTCTACTCCTTTGACGTTGTGGGTCTTACCAGGAGGTATTTGATAGAAAAGGGCATCATGAATTAACAAGGGATCCTCAGAGGGGGTGGATAAATGTTGAGATTTTAACCAACACCATTTGGTAGGGATGAGATGGCCCATTCGGGAGTGAACACACACAATCCATGACAGGGAACATGAAGAATGCGAGCAAATTCCTCAAAGCGAAGTGTGATTTCAACATTGCGAATGATGAAGGCGATGGAGAGGGTTCCATTAAAACTATGAATAAGACAGACACTTTTGTAGAATTGAAGAATAAACATTGGGCAAATTTTCTCATTGATATCGAGAAGACAATCAAATCCAATAGCTGCGAAAGAAGGGCAAAGGTTACGTTGGTCTCCAAGGTATGATGGGTCAATAACGCGACCTTCATGGAACAATTGACGTTCAAGAGATTTGTAGATTTCCCTATCATGCTCGTTAAATCCTTGGGTTCAGTGGTACATAGGAATGTAATAGGCAGTATCATGATGATCAGTATCATGATGATCAACGTGGATGGATTTCGGCATTATGATCCTAGAAAATAAAGAGAAAATCAAAACACGACAATTCTGATTTTATGAATGACTTTTGCCGAAAGAACATACAAACTCAAATCGTTGAAATTAAGTTTTCTAAGTGTTTTGTTAAAATCCCTTTCCATAAGATAATTACTTTTCATCCCATTTTTACGGTTGTTAACAATGTAAGAATTTTTTTTTCGACATTTAGTTTATATGCATGAGATTCTTTTTTAACGAAGATCAAGATGCAATTCCTAACTAATGTTAGCCTATATACTTAATTACGTTAAATTCGTCGATGAATTGAGAATAAAGTTTTTTTAAGACCTAAAATTAAGAGGGGAAATGAATCTAGGTTTAATTTAAAGAGATAACTTAAGATTGATACATACAAAGAGATGGTTTGCATGATTTGAAATCGATAAACTCGAAAAAATGATTATGGTAGACGCAGTTCGTCAATGGCGGTTGTTTTTGGAAGGGAATATGGAAACACTGAAGTGAAAAGGGAGACTGATGCTTTTGTCCTATCAGATTGCTGGTTCCACCGGTTCTGTTAGACCAAGAGAACCGGCTTTGAAAGTGAAACGGACCGATGAGTAAAATTTCCCCCCCTTTTTTTAATTTTATAATAATAATTTTATTCAGTTTTTTAGATGTGTGTGTATGTGTATATATATATATAAACTTTTTTTGGTTAAGTTTCATCAAGCAAGTTTTTTTTGAGTTACACAAGAGCGAGAGAAGAAGATATAGAAACAAGACAAAGCTTAACAAGAGGTAAAACATATTACATATATTTCATTTCAACGCATAATGCGATACCAGAGAATCAGGAAATACAATGTGATGTAAGAGGGGCTAATATAAAGAACACTTCTTCTATGGGGACTTGCAATATCAGATATGAGATAGGATGAGCAGTGAGATGATAACGCACGATCATGACGGGGCTTAGAACTTCAAAAGCATTTCATGAATGATGGTACTCGGGAGTTTTGATGTGAGAGGGAAAATAAAGAGATTGAATTTTGAAATGTATGAGAGTGTATGGAGGAGGAGGCAGTTTTATATACTAAGGAGGAGGTGCCAGTTCGGTTTTTATGGACAATTGTGGAGAGTAGGTTTGATTTTGAATAGCTAGGCTTAATACCCGTAATATCGTGTTTAGATAACATGACTCAAATAAGGAGCCAATCGTTTGAAGAGGTCCTAAGGAAGAAGTTGTCGAGGTGTGCTAGACCCGACGATTATATTTATTTTTAAGGAAATAACACAAATCGCATATCATTTTATGCTTAATTCAACGACAAGATATGACATACATATTTAAGAGGGACAAGAGAAAGGTGTACCTTTTCGTAATTTAAGTCCTAGGGAGACAATTATAACCCGTTATTGGTAAATAAAAAAAACGTAGAAGATTTGTAAAATTGATCTTTTATGGTTTTGACCCATTTATTTTATTTCAAGCCCAAAGCTTATAATTATTTTTTTATAAAAATTTTAACAGAGTCCGCGGTTCCATTGGCTAAGCCTGGCTGGTTCCATGCTTCAATGGAACTAGTGGAGCCGGCTTATTGGGCCAAGGCCAAATTTTGACCGAGTACAACAATTTTAAATATTAACCAATCCTTTTAATACCCAAAAGTGGCTAGTCACAATATTTAAAGAGAGAAGACTATAATGTACCTTTTTGTAATTTCAAAGATAGCATCAAGATGTCCGTGACCAATTTTGATGATCCTCCATTCTTTCTAATACAGGAAAAATAGATAACACAAATAGATCTGAATAGATGTTGTGTTTTTTGAAGTTTATTTGATCGATTTTAAAGATTTTAAAACACATTCTACTTTAAAAATCTTTGATAACCTGCTCTTGATACCAATTGTGGAAAACTAGAGGGGGGGGGGGGTTGAATAGTTTTACCAATTAAAACTATAACTTAATTGTTTAGTTTGTTGTAGATCTATTTGTTTATATAGTTTTAGCAACGATTAATAAATATAAACCATAAAGAGTATGAGACATGGATATTTATAGTGGTTCGGCTACAAGGTCACCTTTCTTGCCCTACTTCACTCCCCGAGTCACCTAATTGAGAGTTTGAATGGACTAACCACCATAACTTCTTCAACCGGCGAAGAAGCCTCACAACATCGCTGACCCTTTATCCGATACTAAGCTAAACACCGGGTTCTAATATGGATGAACAAACCCCACAATGCTTACCCTCTAATAGGTACTAAGCAATACAATAAGATAATACAAAGATAGATTCGACCTTACAAATCCTATCGAGTGTAATACACTTCCCAAATGCTCTAGATACAAAATAACACATGACTCCATAATCTATGATGATAGATGATGCTTAGAGATCAATAGATAGATCTTCAAGAGATGAGAGATACTTGCTATAAGTAATCCTTGATGCTTGATCTCGTATGCAAACGTAGGCAAAACTTCTTCTATTAAGAAATTCACCAAAACACTAAAATGAAAAGAATATGATTAAAGATCAAATGTTAGTTGAATATAAAAGTAAAAAACTATTCTAATTGATGCCTAAAACAAGAGAAATGGCTTGGTGTTTATAGGCTTGAAAGTTACCGTAGCACAGTTCTGCCGGTTCCATTACCACAATGGAACCGGCCAGTGCAAGCCAATAGAACAGGATAATACTGTAGCCCGGTTCTTGGTGGTTCCATCACCACAATGGAACCGGCTAGTGCAACTTGGAACGAACCGGGCAGATCTGACAAAAAAATTCTAACTTTAAGATCACAAAAATCTTTTATACGATTACTTGTTGTGAAGTAATTGCATGATGTATTCAACCATTTTCTTTCTCGTAGGAAAAATTATTTTAAGGTAGCTTTGTGTATATTGTTTAAGTCTTAATTTGTACTTTTTATCCATAATATTTAGTTATAGTTTTTTGTAAGATATATGATGTGTAAGTTAAATGAGATGATAGTTGAGTTAGAAAACTATTGGTTTAAAACTAGTAAACTTTATTTTCTACTTCCGATGAAGTTATGTTTTGTTATCGACAAAACACGAATAGATAATAAAATATAAATAAACATTTTTACGGTTTATTTGTATTCATAACTACCAACGCCGAGACCTCTTTTATCAAGGGAGGCAAGAATATTCGACCATTTAACCCAAGCAAGCTTTTTGGAGTCCTTGGAGCTACCCCAAAAGAAAGAAGCACGTAAACTTTTGAGAGATCTAACAACCGTTTCGGGGACCTTGAAAATACATAAATAATAATTACCAAGGCTACCGAGCACAGATTTGATGAGAGTAAGGCGGCCACCAATGGAGAGAAGGTTGGCCTTCCACCTGATAATATAGACTTAAAATGGTCAAGGAGAGGCTGTTAATTCGCGATACGCCTCATATTCGAACCAATAGGTAAACCAAGATAAGTGAAAGGGAAAAAACCAGCTTCACATCCCGTGTAGGAAGCCTTGATCTATACTTCATTAGACGAAACCCCAACTCCATATACATTAGATTTATGAATATCAATCTTAAGCCTGGAAGCAATGTAAAAAATATCGAGGATCCAAATAATATCTTCCATAGCATTTAGATTCTACTTAGAAAGGATAATAACATCGTCTGCGTAAAAGAGATAGGAAAGATGCATACCTAGGGAACCGACCTTGACGCCATGAAACATATTAGCAGCTAAACCATCGTTAAGAGCAATATGAAGACCCTCCATAACAATAATGAATAGAAAAGGTGAGACATGATCCCTTTGCCTCAAACCTCTTTTTAAAGAAAACTCCGATGTAGGGCTTCCATTAATGAGAATAGAAGTCATAACCGACGCTAATCCAGCTTTAATCCAATTACGCCATTAAATACCAAAGCCTAATTTATCAAGAACATAATCAAGGTACCTCCAGCTCACAAAACAAAGGCTTTTTCAAAATCAACTTTGAATAACATCATTTTTTTACGTTTCTTGTACCAATCAATAGTCTCACTAAGAATAAGAGGGCCATCAAGGATTTGCTGCCCCATAATAAAAGCATATTGCTCGGGACTAATGATAATGTCTATGACCTTGGATAATCTATTAGCAAGGATTTTAGCCACAGTCTTGTAATGAATGCCAATAAGAGAAATAGGTCTATAGTCTTTGATAAAAAAAGGGTTAGACACTTTAGGAATAAGCGTAATGAAAGCTGAATTTACCTTGGGGAAACGTACTAGTAGAGAAAAAACAAACCACCAATGACTGAATATCATGCTTAAGAAGATCATAGAACTTTTTAGTGAACATGAAAGAGTAACCATCCGGCCCCAAAGCTTTTTTACTATTATAATCCAAAATAGACGCCTTAATTTCATCCATAGAGACCATGGATTCGAGAAAATCCTGATCAGTAATGCTAAGACGACGAGCCAGTAACCTTATTTTTTTTTTTTTTTTTTTTTTGTTTTTTTTTTTTTTTTTTTTTTTTTTTTTTTTTTTTTTTTTTTTTTTTTTTTTTTTTTTTTTTTTTTTTTTTTTTTTTTTTTTTTTTTTGACAACGAGCCAGTAACATTAGAGGGGAAGGAAACCGAGGATTCGTGACAACCAAACTAATCCTTGTAGAAGTCAAGGAAAAGATGATTTAATGTTCTTAGGTTCAGAATTCCAAACACCATCAAGCATGATCCTTGGACCATTTGAGATTTCTTTCTAGAGTTAATAAGGCCATGAAAGAATTTCAAAATTTCATCTCCCTCTACCTCCCCCTAACTATAGATTTCTGAACCAGGTCCATCGATTCCAGCTTCTCTAGGTCTTCGATCCCTTGCATCTTATTAATTCGAGTGGTCCTATCTACATTAGTAGCGTGACCGTCATTTATCTTTTATCCAAGTCTCGCAAAGTAGCCAAGATGCATTTTTTTTCTATTAGCCTTAACCTCTTTAGTGTGAGTGTACTAAAGCTTAAGATGGGATTTTGAATCTTTAAGCTTGGTATGAAGAGGTTTGGATTGTTCTAAATCAGAAATAGCAGCCTACTTCTCCTTAACAATGTCTTCAAAATCTATTCGATCAAACTAAGAATTAAATTTTTTTGAACGGGATCAGACCAAAATCATTTTTTTCCAATGGAGGAGAATGGGATTATGATCCGACCATAATCTATCAAAAGCAACGACCTTCAGTTCTTTATTAGAATGGAGGACATCATCTGAGATAAACAAGTGATCTAACTTGCTCATCTTAGACTCGCCTTTATTCACCCAAGTAAAATGCCGACCACCCATATGAAGATCAATCAAGCCGGTGTCATGGATGAAAGAGTTAAATATTGTAGCATCCCCATAAGAAAAAGTAGATCCAAACCTCTTCGATTCACTTCTAACTTCATTTAAATCATCAAATAAAATAACTCTTCTGGTGTGATCTTCAATAAATACACAAAGATAAGACCATAAGTGTGATTTATCCAGCTGATGTTGTGGACCATAAACATTGATGATATAGTAGTCGTCAATCGATTTTTCCACTTTCCTTCAACGATGATGTAATTGTCACAACACCATGTTAATACAAAGTAAACCGTAAAAATGTTTATTTATATTTTACGATCTCTCTTTTTGTTTTGTCGATGACAAAACATAAACCTATAAAGTAAAAACAAAATATATTTGTTCTAAGCCAATAGTTTTTCTAACTCTCTAAAACTAATCTCTAATTACTCATTGCATTTCTCTCATAACATATAAACTTATCATATCAACAAGTTTTTCTAATATACTTCTTGTAAATAATCTTTTTCTCCAAAGTTATTTTCACAACAACGTCTTTTCTAAAAATCACAACTTTACTTGTCCTCTAAATATTTTTCACATAAAGACCATATTCACATAAACATTTCTTTAAGTTATTTCTTTCATAAAAAAGTCTTCTTCAAGATTATACATTACTTATGTTTAATCACTTTAAATTATCAAAGTTCATACTTATTCATCAAAAATGAAAAAAGGCTTTACAAATCCTCATATTATTCTTTAAGATTTTAAAACATAAAATACGGATTCAGTTATTGTATTCCGGTGCCCTCTGGTTTGTAAGCCGTTGCCCTTTGTCAACAGCACCGAAAGAACCGGCAAACAGTAACTTCGTTGGCTATAAATACCAACTCATTTCTCTTGATTCCACACACTTCTTAATACACCGATCGTACGTGTAGAGTTCTAGCTTTCTCCCTTAACAATTAATGATGATAGTTTGTGCTAGTCTCATGTAGACTTTAAACATGCTAGACTTGAAATCATTAGTAAATGAAAACTTGTGCTAATCTCAAGTAGATTTTAAATATGCCGAGTTGGATTTTATATAGGCTAAGTATTTGCGAATTTCTTTATTAGAGATTTTAAATTGCAAAGAATAAGAGATGATAGTGTTGATTACGAATTAGGATGCTAAACAAAGTTTATTTGGAAAACTTAAAGGCTTATAAGAATAACTTGTGGTTTTTCTTCCCCGAAGTTCTTAAAATGATTAATTATACGTGTTCTCTTTAATTTTTACAAATTAGAGTTTTACTCTTAAAAGTCTAATCAACATATTCAGAGAAAAAGCTTTATCGATGATGAAGTCAAACATCATTGGTAAATAAGAATTTTAGTTCAAGTTTATACTTTGGTTTTCTAAAACGGAATTTTTTCTATTTGCAAAAATAATGTGTTAAATCAATTAATTAGTTAAAAAAAATCTATAAAAATGTAGTTGGTGAATAAAAAGGATGCAAGTTATAAATCCTTAGTGTTAATAATTAATATACAAACTCCATCGCAATAAAGTACATGGGCATTTGTCGGTTCGCTCCCGATGTGACATCGAAAGAAAGGGTGGAGGTTGTATATTTAGGGTTGGTATCATAATAAGTACACGAGCTCTTGTCGGAGGCGTGGCCGATGTGTCGTCGAAAGAAAAGTGATACCGATTCCTAGCCTAATAATATAAATAGAAATAATAATGTTGCAAAGTTAGAAAATAAATAGTAAAAGTTTCATTTTCTAAAACCAAGGTATTCTTTTGAACTAAGGTTTGCAAAAGTCTACAAGGCTTTTTCATCGGAAGTTCATGCGTTTCGATTAGTATTCTCCGGATGGGGTGTCAAAAGCCTTAGCACTTACCCGATGACGGTGGGATTGCTAGAGAAGAAAGTCATTCATGGGACAAGTGAACCAACGATGTCTTAGCCAAAGAGGTTTTTGTTTGCTTTGAGTTGTGATTTTACTAAGTGATTAACATATTAGCCCAAAAGGCCCATGTGTAAAGCTTGGTCGGATTTCATCTATCTAAATATGTGGATTTAATGGTTTAAATTAATTTGAACACACACACCTAAATATATGATTTATGTCAGGAAGAGGAATTCACAAGTTGTAATTATAAGTAGTCTTAGCATCTTAGCTCGTACTTAACGGTGATCTTATTTTTAAGCTTAGCATGGGAAAAGTGAAAAATCGGGGATGATGAAGTTATCTTTTAGACACTTAATTGTGCTTTTTATTCTATGATCCTTAAAGTTACCAATGAGGTAATGAAAACAATACATTATGTCAACACAAATAAGTTGTAGTTAGGTAGTTAATTATCAAGAAAAATCATAAAAGAGAAAAAAATATTTGAAAATGGGAAATCGGGTGTTTTATAACTTGTGATCTTTTAGCTCTTACAACAAAAATCTTTGCTACTTTTCAAAGGTTTAGTTTGGGGAATTTTGATAAGTGTAAAATACACATATCCATTTATGCTTAAAATAGCCCAAATAAACCCAAAACACAGTGAAAAATGGCAAAAATATACTTGTTTCTGTGTTCTGCATGTGCAGGTACGGATATATCAAAAATCATAAGAAAACAGTAAAAATCAGTCAAGCACGAACTCAAGACGGGAAAGAGTACACAAGAGCCAGGGATTCAAAGCCAAAAACGAGAAAAGTCAACCTCAGGTCAACAACAGTCAAGTCAACACTCAAAGACAAAATTCCAAAGTGACAATACTAGTCCCTCAAAAACCCAAAATTACACAAATAATCCCTAAGCCCATATTCTCCTTTTATAAAAGTCTAGGGGCCAATTCTGCCAAAATTAGAAGTTGTTTTATACTTAAACTTTCCTTTAACAAACACAAGGACTAAAATTGCCAATAGCCAAAGTTTAAAAACTTATTACCCCGTATAAGTAAATTGAGTGGGAAAAGGAGTTACCACTATTCATCCGTCTTCCCCACTTTTACCATGGATCAAAACAAAGGGTTTATGTAAATTAAAGGGTACAAAGGACAATTCGGTTGACAAGGACTGACATGGCAGAGTATTACATCACCAAAACCTCCCATTGGCCAATCCCCATCAAAGAAGGTCACGTGGATTTTGAGGAAGCACAAATGAAATGGATAAATTACACTATAGTGAGTACAAAATAAGCACAAATGACTCCTCAATCATTGGATTGCCAACTTGGCAATCAATGAGCCTACCTTTCATCAAACGGCTAGAAATAAAGATCAAAAAGAGAGAAGGAATGAAGGGCTTGGATGAGAATCTTGGATAGAGCCTCAGGGTCCTAGAAGGTTCTTTGGACAGCTATAAATGAGACCTCAAGCCTCACAGTAAAGAGTTTTTTTTTGGGGGAGTAGTTTTTAGGGTTTTTAATAGCTTATTAGTCGTAGCTTATTGTAATTTTAAAGCTTTCTTAGTGTAATTTCTTTTTCAAGTATTGTAATCAGCAGAGTTTAATCAATATAAGTTAAGTTTTCTTCTAAAAAATCGTGTTTTAAATCCTAAATTTCCATGTCTTAGAATGTCTAAAAAGGGTAATAAGCTACTATAAGCTCATAAAAGCTCAAATACAATCATCTTAATTTCTGAAATGAAGAATGGATACATGGTTTAGAGTTAAGGGCAACGTTTAGGAAAATATTGAATAAGCTTTCTTTAAGGCTTATTGAGCTTAAGCAATAAGCTTAGGCTCTGGTTTAAGCTCTTGCTTAAGAGCTTATAGATTTCTGTTTAGCTGAGATCTTGAGGTATCCTTCTTTTCCTTTTATTACTTTTCATTTGTAGCTTAAAATTCGATAAAAATCCAAAAAAATTTGCATTTGCTTATTTACTGCTTATTGTTGGATTCTTTGTGCTTATTTATATCTTAATATGCTTATTGATCATGTTTGCTTATCTGTTTTTGATTAATATAGTCTAGATTTTAGATTTTCAATATTTTTTTCAAAAAACCTCTAAAAAAAAAACCAAAAATATTAGAATAATCATTAGCTTATTGTTATTTGCTTAGTTGCTTATTGATATATGTTGATTTAGGAGGTTTTAAGCTATATAGTATATGGTATTAAGGTTTTGCTAATTAGATCTCTATTTTAAAAGCTTAATCAAATCTGTCATGAACCTTAAGGGGTGTTTGCTTTAAGCTAGTTTGACCATCAAAAGTCAAAACTATTTGGCAAATTTTCTTTTGACAGCTGAGTTTTCATAAGATAATAACTTTTAAAATTATTTTAATGATTAGTTTGAAGTAAAAATGATTTTGTGGCTTATTTTCCTCATCTAGCACCAGGGGACTTTTTCCTTTGTACTTTGC
>BQNB010074085.1:0-26240 GCA_026074375.1 Tanacetum coccineum
TTCGTGATGACAAATTATCATGGAAAACTTGCCTCCTCAAAACGACGATCAGAACATTCCTGAAGAAGAACCCATTCCGCGTCAAGCCTCTGCTGCTCCTGTCGGGTTTGGTCAACCATGGGTCGGTGGGCAAATCCCAAATAATAATAATGGTTGGTTGGAAGAGGATCCAGAAGAAGAAGAAGACGATGAAGAGGATCCAGAAGAAGGTGACGATGAGGAAGAGGAAATGGAGGTTGATGATGAGGAAGATCCAGAAGAGGATCCAGAAGAAGGTGACAACGAGGAAGAGAAAATGGAGGTTAATGATGAAGAGAATAATTCAGAGGTTAGTGACCCAGATGAGCCACCACCACCATTGTTTCAGTTTGATCAAAATTTTCATGTGGGAGAAAGTTCGTCTACACGAACTCTTCTTGATGATAATTCTCAGGTGTTTCCACCCGGTCCTAGGCCTAGTGACTTGAGGGCTATTAATAGTAGGACAACTAAACTAGAAAAACAAATGTTTGAAAGGTACACCACTGAGTTCAAGATAAGGAACAAGTTCAAAGAAAATGATCTTCGCATGAACAGTCAGAAGATCGAGGCTTCAACTAACTATTCTAATATGATGAGGTTGATAGAGGGTTTAAGTAAGCAAGTCGAGGAACTTACGTTGCAGTGTAGTCGGGGTAAGCGTTTGAGCGAATGGGAGGCTCAGGTTAGGCCACAGATACCCGAGGGATTGCGATTTCGAGAGGAGCCTCCTATTCCCTCAGCTTCTGTACCGCGTGCGGATGATCCGTATGTGATGATTAGAGATGCTGCCAGAGCTGCCCAAGAAGATGCCGATGATGATGTTGATGCGGATAAGGACCCACAACCTTCAGAGTTCCGTGGACCTCCACGTGACCCTTAGATGTTTAGTTCCATTTGTAGTACTCTTATTTTGTTGTAGTAATCACTAAACCAGCATGTTGGTTGGTAGACTTGGTATCCATGCTTGTAATGACGTGAGTCATATTTTTGGTAACAATGCAAACATGTACTAACTCTTTAGATGAATAACAAATGGCTACTTTTGATCTCTACTTGTGTTGTGCTTCCTGTTATTTGTATGTTGTCGATTATTGAATTCATGTTGGGATTATACTATTTGTACACATTATAGCCATATAATTGTATGAGTACTCACCATGATTTCTTTTATGTCATGACAGAATCATGCCTCCCAAGGGAATGTCTGCTGCTGCAATCTCGAAGCTAGTTGCTGATGAGGTAGCCAAGGCATTAGAAGCCGATCGTGCTGCTAGAACCAATCCAAATGTTGCTGGAGGATCTGGTGGAAATGGCGGCCAAGGTGGGGCACCACCCGTTCGGGAATGTTCATTTGCTGGCTTTATGAAATGTGGTCCTACCCAATTCCATGGTAACGAAGGTGCTGTAGAATTATGTCGTTGGTTTGAGAAGACCGAAAGTGTGTTTGGGATCAGTGAGTGTGCTGAAAGGAGTAAGGTGAAATTTGTTGCTGCCACCCTCCAAGGTCGAGCCTTGACATGGTGGAATTCCCAAGTCGCTACATTAGGACTCGATGTTGTTAATGGGAAATCATGGACTGATATGAGGAAGATGATGATGGAAGAATTCTGTCCAGATGAAGAGGTTCAGAGGCTGGAAAATGAGTTGAGGAGCCTAAAGTTGAGAGATACCAATATCGCTGCTTACACTCAACGGTTCAATGAGTTAGCGTTATTATGTCCTGAAGCAGTCCCGACTGAAAAGAAGAAAGTTGAACTCTACATTAAAGGTTTGCCTGAGAACATCAAAGGGGAAACAACTTCCTCTAGGCCTACTGTGCTCAATGAAGCTGTTCGTATAGCTCATACTTTAATGGAACAGAAAATTCAAGACAAGGCTGAAAGAGTTTCCGAGAACAATAAAAGGAAGTGGGAAAGCAACAACAACCAAAGTGGCAACAACAACAACAGAAACAACTACCGAGATAACTCCCTTCATCACCAGTATAACAATAGAAAACAGGGAAATGTTAGGGCAATGACCACCGCCCCATCTAAGCAAGGTGGGCATACTGGAAACAAACCCCTCTGTAATCATTATATGAAGCATCACTTCGGCTATTGCATGATAGTATGTAACAGATGTGGAAGGACGGGTCACATTGCAAGTAATTGTAAGGTTAAGGCAGTAGCTACGGGTCCCAATGCGCAGCCGATCATGACATGTTATGGATGTGGGGAGAAGGGACACACGAAGAACCATTGTCCGAAGAGGAACAATCCGCAGGGTTGTAATGCTACTGGTAGAGCTTACGCAATCAGGGAAGCCGAGAAGGGTCAAGGACCGAATGTTGTTGCGGGTATGTTTCTAATCAACAATCGTTATGCTAGTGTGTTGTTCGATTCTGGTTCTGACAAGAGTTTTGTTAATACTAGTCTTAGTCATTTAATTGATATTAAATCAGTAAGGCTGAATACTAGTTATGAAGTTGAATTGGCTGATGGAAGAATAGTTAGTACGAATACAGTTTTAAGAGGTTGCACCCTGAAACTAATTAACCACCTGTTTTAAATCGATCTTATGCTTATAGAACTTGGGACTTTTGATATTGTTATCGGGATGGATTGGTTGGTAGAGCACGATGCTGTCATTGTTTGTGGAAAGAAAGAGGTGCATATACCGGTTAAGAACGAGGTGTTAGTAGTTAAAGGTATGTCTAGACTTAAAGTGATATCTTGTATCAAGGCAAGGAAGTACGTGGAGAGAGGTAGCCAGTTGTTTGTAGCCCATGTGACTGAGAAAGAACCATCAGAGAGACGTTTAGAAGATGTACCTGTGGTATGTAAATTTCCCAAGGTGTTTCCTGATGATCTACCAGGACTCCCACCACCTCGACAAGTAGAATTCAAAATAGAACTTGTGCCAGGAGCCGCACCTGTTGCACGTGCACCTTACCGTTTGGCGCCGTCAGAAATGAAGGAGTTGTCTGATCAATTGAAGGAGCTGTCAGAGAAAGGATTTATTCGCCCGAGCTCATCGCCCTGGGGAGCTCTGGTGTTGTTTGTTAAGAAGAAGGACGGATATTTCCACATGTGTATCGATTACCGTGAATTGAACAAGTTGACGGTCAAGAACCGGTATCCACTTCCAAGGATTGATGACCTGTTTGACCAACTTTAAGGCTCTTGTGTGTACTCAAAGATTGATATGCGATCGGGATATCACCAACTCCGTATTAGAGAAGAAGACATCCCAATCATCGCATTTCGGACCTGGTATGGTCATTATGAATTCCAGGTGATGCCGTTTGGACTAACCAATGCTCCTGTGGTATTCATGGATTTGATGAATCGAGTATGCAAGCCGTATCTCGACAAATTTGTGATTGTATTTATTGATGACATACTTATATACTCCAAGAGTAAGGAGGAGCATGAAGAACACTTAAAGATTATTCTAGGGTTACTCAAGAAGGAGCAGTTGTACGCCAAGTTCTCGAAGTGTGACTTCTGGTTGGATTTTGTACAATTTCTTGGCCATGTGATCGATAGCAAAGGCGTTCACGTTGATCCCTCAAAAATTGAAGCTATTAAGAATTGGGCCGCGCCTACAACACCAACCGAAGTAAGACAATTTCTGGGATTGGCTGGATATTATAGAAGGTTCATCAATGGATTTTCTTTGATTTCAAAACCACTTACCAAGCTAACTCAGAAAAACAAGAAGTTTGAATAGGGTGAAGAAGAAGAAGAATCATTTGAGATGTTGAAACAGAAATTATACAGTGCGCCTATCTTGTCATTGCCTGAAGGGGCGGAAGACTTTGTCGTATATTGCGATGCATCCATTAAAGGTTTTGCAGCGGTGTTGATGCAACGAGAGAAGGTGATCGCTTATGCCTCCTGCCAATTAAAGAAGCATGGAGAGAATTATATGACCCACACCCCTGGAGCTCTGATACCACTTGTTACCCATAAAGATTCACATAACAAGATCGATCCGGATGTCGGGGAGGATAAAAAAAATAAGTTGCCATTGATTATTTAGTAAGAGAAAAGGGAAGAGTGTGTGTGTTTCTAGAGAGAGAAAGGAAGAAAACACACACACCTTATTACAATAATGATTATCCTCTCACCCCTCCATGGAAGTATGGAGGGGATATATATAGCCCTGGACACGATCAACTTACTACACTTGACATTTCTAGTCCCTGCGTGTCTAGCTAATGTAAACTAATGTAATTCCGTATTAGCCGACATATTTTAAGGCTAACAATCTTCCCCTAATATGTGGGCATACGGAATTACTTACAATGTTCCTAACAAGTACAGATACAACATAATATAATGACATTCAAGGCGCTTCCAATGCTGAAGATGACGTCTTTGTCTTCTAGTCTTGATACTTGTACTCCAGCTTGGATCTTCTTTGTCTTGACTTGTTCTGGAACCATTGTAGTATGCATGAGTTGGATTAACTTCTCCCCAATTCATGCAGTATGTCTTTAAAAAGCTTTCTTCATAGACTCCTTTTTGGCGAAGTTTCTGAATCAGCTTCCCCCCAAACCAACATCCGTATCTTGAGCATATTCTAAAACTTTGATGTAGCTTGAATGATCTTCTGACATTGACATTTAAAGTGCACAACGGAATTTAGTAGAAGAAACGGTCAACCACACCATCTAATACTGCTTTTATACTGTATCATGACATTCGGTCTTGATGATTATCCGTTTGGGGGAACATGCAAGAGATCAGCAACAATTCTTCTCACACATGCAGAATACTTCACAAACCATACTAAGTGAAGTAGTATAAACTACTTCCCCTTGTAAGTTGACCTGATAACATCAAAGTATCAAAGTACACGTATTCCCCCATGATGGTTTTGAACTCTCGGAAGCATCATTGACGTGTACGCCCATATACACGAGAAGTTCTTGTCATAAGAAACAATCTTGAAAAGTTATGAAAGACATTGAAGAACTTTGAAAGATCTTGCTGACACTGTGAAGTATCATTGACGTTCAGTAGCTTCAAATATCCTGTGAGAGTTGCTGATCACATCTCAACCTTTTACTCTATGGCTAATTTACCAACCTCGTATTCTGTCGGCTATTGCTGTGACCACTTAGTGAAGTAAACCCGATATACCAAACTTGAAAATGAAGTAGAATTCCCCAAATTTGTTACTTAAGCTTGCACTGTTGTTGATTGAAGAACGGTGTAGAAGAAAGCCTCTAAGTACCATATACACTCAACTAAGAGCCAAAATAAGTACAACACCTCTTGAGACTATCCACATCGGCATCTGTACGTGACACTAAGCACTACAACGTAACTCTTTTAAGTGATAGCTATAACCCGTGAGTACTACAATGTAACTCCTTACATCGGGTATAACTAGATAATCCAAGTCTCAATCATAACTGTATACATTCAAGCAAGTCATCAATCGATAGATTGGGTTTGAAGAAAAAGGGTAGAAAGTAGAAGGAAGTCTCGATGATGAAATAAGTAGACGCCTTCATGAAACCCACTTCAAACTCAAATAAGGGATACCAAATAAACTCCGTGATCACTTGACATTGATTAACAAATCTCTCAAGGCAGAGATGATACGAGAAACGACGAAAAAGATAGTGCAAATCAAGAACCGCCTACTGGGAAGCCTGTAGCCGTCAAAAGAGTTATGCGGATGTGAGGCGTAAACCGATGGAGTTTAGTGTGGGAGATATGGTCATGTTAAAGGTATCCCCTTGGAAGGGGGTGATTCATTTTGGAAAGCGTGGTAAGTTGAGTCTACGTTATGTTGGGCCATTCAAAGTCATTGATAGAATCAGTCCCGTGGCGTATAAGTTGGAGCTACCTGATGAGCTTCGTGGAATCACAAACACTTGCCTTGTGTTTCTAATCTCAAGAAGTGTTTGGCGGATGAGAATCTGATTATCCCGCTTGAAGAAATTCAACTCGATGACAAATTGCACTTTATAGAAGAAAACCTGTTGAAATTATGGATCAGGAAGTAAAGCAGCTCAAGCATAAGACGATTCCAGGCTTAAGGTTCGTTGGAACTCACGGCGAGGCCCAGAGTTCACATGGGAACGAGAAGATTTCTTCAAGAGAAAATATCCGCATCTATTTGTGAGCAAGCGTAACGCAAATAGGAGGAATCGATCACCGAGACGATGCTCCCGTAAGGAAGGGGAGGATGTAAAACCCCGTATTTAAGGTCACTACGTAACCCGAGCTTTACTTTTAGTCGATTTTATTAAAATCGTCGTTTTAATTATTTATGAGCCATGCTTAGAATTATTATTCGTCTTGAACCCTATAAAATTTAATTTTTCAGAGAAGTATCCCGATACATGTAGAACAATTTTTATCTTGTTCGTTTTTACTTCGTGATTCCGCCTTAACTTTAGTTATATTTTACGTTGATACCCGTTAGCCTCAAAACTACCCACCTATCTTAAAATTTATACCCTAAACATTAAACTCCTAAGATTTAGAAGATCAACCGTATTCTTTGTCCCTCTCCTCCCTATTGTCGACGGCAGACTCACCAAAACCACCACCACAATCTTTAAAACTCCATAAAAACCATCCCATTTGACACCAAATCATCCCTAATATTATCCTTAACCCATTCCTATTACTAAAAATCACCATGCATGAAGTTATAAATCCTTGATTTCTTGAAGATTTTGGGTTTTTAGGGTTTTTGATTTGATTCAAAGAAAAAGGGTTAACAAGGGATTGATTTTAGAAGGTTTTGGGTATATCAAAGAGTTTGGTTTTCTTTGGTTTTCCCCTCTTGGTTTCGGCAGCCCAACACAACACCCTCTAGGGTTGTGTTTGATCTTTTAAAGCATCTCATTGTAAGTTAAAAGTGCTTCCTCAAACACCTCTTTATTGTTTTTGATTTTCTAGTTAATGCATGTGCTTGATGCTTGATTTTTATGATCATGCAAGCATTGATTATGGATGATCTTGATTAATTGGTGTAAGTGAGGAAAAATGTTTGTTAGATAGTGTACTTTGATGATTAGTGGCCTTGTGATGAATTAATTGAGGATTTAGAGGTGTTATGGATCGATTTAGAATAGGATTTAGTAGACTGTTTTGTGACAGCAGGTAAACGGGGATTGTTCTCTAAAATTTTGGCCTAGATCCTATGGGATAATTTTATGGGTGAATATATATAGGTCTTGGCATCATGGGATAGTTGGATGCTCAACCAATTCCTCCGTATGAGGGAGATATGGTCAAAATACGAACGTGGGTCAATTCTGGACCTTTGATTAGAAAGCATGTTAATGTCAGGGTTTTTGAACTAAAAGTTTAGGTTTTAAAGCATGGGTCAATGCTAGACATCTTATAGAAGCTCCAGCACTTGGCCTCACACTCATTGCTATTTTAGTTTGGGATTTATGACTAAAACGGCAAAACTAAGAAATTCAGTTAATAATCTGGTTTGACCTTCGGTTAGTAAAAGTTGAATTCCCGTTGATTGGTAAATGAGTTGAATGATTGGCTTAATGTTTTGAAAACTAGATTCATGTGGTTTTCCAGGGGTGAAAACCTCACCTTTATATCTTTTATAGAATGAGAGATATGGTCCGGTGATCATGGCTAAATTCTGCAAACGGTAGTTTTCTGTTTTGAGTTAGCGATAGTAAATTGTCATTTTCTAAAAATTGGTAAACATTTGAAGTTTGAGGCTTAATGTTCTGGAAAGTAGACTTTAATGCCTTTCCAGGGGTGAAAGCCTCATCTCTATATCTTTTACGGTTTAGGATTTATGCTCTCTTGAAATGACTAAAATCAGAAAATTGACTTTTACGTCTAGGATTGTAAAAATGAAAAGTATGACCACATCCGATTGAGATAGGAATTAAGGGACGAGACTTAGTAGATGTTTATTTTAGTTTGACCCCAGCTTAGACATCAATTGACTTCTTAAAAACACTTTGGTTTAATCTCGGTGCAATATTGTTCCTTGTTTCGGATTTTATTAACTAGTATTATATAACTATTCTATTATAATGATATGATGTATCATTCTAAGTCGCGACTTGCCTTATAGGTCACGGCTAATCTTTGGAGTCATCTTCTCATACTTGGTTTCTCATTCGATCATCTACATACGGTGAGTTCATAGCCTCGCCTTTATTAATTAAATGTTTTATTAAACCCCCGCGAGGGAGATACATGCTTGCTTTGAAAATTTGAACACAAGTAGTTTTTGGTATGCTGGACCCGATTATGTGTTATTATCATTGAGTAGCTATTGCCAAAGTCCCTAATTTCATGAACCGTCAATTGCCTATAATGGGTGAGCGCTAGTGCATTTAATAGATCTATTGGGTTTGACAACCCCGTCCGAGGTTTGAATCGAATTCTTTCGAGCACCTTTTTAACGGACGATTTGTATTGAGAATCGTAGGTATGAGGCAATAATACCTAGTATTGGGGCAATTGTGTTTGCATACAAGTTATGCGTTGTTGTCAAGGTTTCGGTGTCATGAGCTCAATGATATAGAATTTGATATATGGCTTGTCCGTACAACAAGTCACTTGATGAATTATGCTTGTGTTCTATCTTTTATTTATACAAACTCTATGGATTCACTCAACGTTTCGTTGACTTTTTAGCATGTCTTATCTCAGGTAATCAAGGCTAAAGATTTGGAGCTGGAGCAAAGAGGAGGAAGTTGCGCATAAAAATGTCTTTTGATAAATCATATAAAATCCTTTCCTCGAAAAATGTTTTTATCTTTTGTTAAAACATGTATGTTGGTTTTGGTTGTGATCCTGTTGGACAACTTTTGCACTCTGAATTTCTATAAATGGAACTAAGTTTTATAACGTCTCTTATGAGTCGTTCTTGGTAATTTATGTGTAATTGAGCTATGATTTAACACCCAATGTTGATTCCGCTGCGTGTAAAATTGGGGGTGTTAAAGATTGGTATAATGAGCCATAAGTTATAGAGAATTAAGTCATTTTCAAAACCTAAACTATAACTTTATTTTCAAATTTTAGCGCGCAAACTCCTCGAGATACCGGCCAAGTCGTTCTTGTGATTACCATTTTTAGTACTTATACCCTGCGGGTGCATTATTGCTAAGTATTTATTGAATAAATACTATGATTTATATCGAAATATACATCGATTGGTAAACCTTATATTAAGGTTTTCTTTTGTATTTATTTACATGTTTAAATAAATCATTATTAAATTTATCATATTCATGCATTGCGTTCATTCGTATGCTGCATAAATTTTATATATATAGTGACCTTACACACTTATTTTCACACCGTATCCGTGCGCGTACGTTGCCCGACTTCTCCTGCTCATTTTTTTAGCGTAATTTTTATCTAATATAGGTATGTAATGACCGATTACATATACTCGTTCGATTCGAACCGACTATTTTACCTGACTTACTTTTAATCGGTTGTGCATACCTTTGCGGTACGATTGTTTGGGATTACATAAGTGTTTTATCCGATGAGATTTTTACAATTGTCCTTTTACTACTCGCGAGCGTTACTTCCCTTATTTAACCCCTTTTAAGCTATCCATATAGATATCCAAATTGCTTTTCGATCGGGTGCGCTTATTTACGAGAAACATCTTAAATAAATTCCTAAAATCATATTGAATAATATTGAGGAATTTTCACAATCTTTTTGTTGGCTTTTCATGTCACCGTTTGACTCACATCCGAATATTGTGTAAATTTGTTATCCTTCCGGTCATTTACTTTCCGACCCTGAGTTGTAACACTCGTTATACTCCGGGAACGCCATTGTCCTCTTGTGACTCATCGTCTAGAATGTGACGTTGATTAGAATACAAATTTACTTGTATAAACTTATATCATTCTTTTCCATAAGAACCTCCTTGCTTCAGGAGTGCGACTCGTTAATGTTTCGTCCTTCTTTTCCCCTTGGACATCTTTTAATTTTGAAGAATCGCACCGCCAATGAAACCTTCCTATCCTGCATATTGAATTTTATGTCAAGGACGTCATACACCGTTTTACTTTCTATTCGTGTTGTTGGTATTCTTGAAGTATTTTTATATGCCCATTAGTATAATTTATTTTTGTTGTTTTAGAATCCATAAGACATGTGTGTATATATAAGTTGTGATCATTTGAAAGGTGTTGGTATAATAACTTAGATGATGGGGAGTAGGATTGGCGTAGTGACTGAGAATTTGGTTGAAATTTTGAGGTGTGTCGAAAAATATATTTAGTGCAGTAAATTAGAATGTGGCTTAAGGATGTTGTAAAAATATTTTTATAAAAGTTAGGCTTAAAAATATGTTAGTACTTGTTGAGACAGTCGTTTTGATATAAAATTCGACCCGTAACTCTCAAAAACGAAGTTTTTATGGCCATCGGAAGTTTAGAAATCCTTTAAAATAAATTCAACACTATTCTTATTATTAGTTGCTGATGCAGTTTTCGAGTGACGTTTCAGGCCCTTTCTGGTACGAACCGGCCTTCCGTTAAAACTAAAAAGTTGTTTAAAATGCCGTTTTACTTTTACGAAAGGACGACCAAGTCTAAAAATGAGTAATGACGGGTCTAAAAGCTACAGCAAAATCTGCGTTTTTTGTTTTCTTTAAGTTGCATCAGACCTGATATAAGGGCGTTTTCGTCCATTTCTGTCTAGTTTCGGCCTCCGGCTAAAAATAATATATAGGTTTATCAACCAGTTACTCCTCTCAATTGGAGAAGCACAAGGTTGCGAAGTATAAACAGAAGATGCAATCATAAAGTTTCTTAATCTTTGCCTTCAGCATGGTCCAATCTGGCAATGACAATGAGAACTAATCCAGAGATTGACAATTTATCTATAGATGATATTGTACAATACCCTTATAAGTGTTTGAGCAAGAAATCAGGTGCTCAAAAAACATCTATAAGTTGCTCAACAATGTTGCTTTTGTTTCACAAGAAAATGTAGCAGCTAATAAGGATAAGTCTTGTTTTTACTGTTGCCCACAGTACATGCATTCTTCTACTTCTTCAATCAATGCTCCTGAAAAAAAGCTCTTCTTGTTTTGCTTGATGAAGTCCATCTATTCCCTCTTTGCCAAACCAACAGAGATTTACTTACTTCATGAAGATTGGAACAGATTGATATGTAGATATTGAAGAAATGGACATCCATTTAAGCAAATAGCAATGATTGCTATTCAAATGAAGAAGTTCTATAAGAAAACAGGAAGAGAGAGGTTCGCGTGGATGGAAAAACGCCTGTTGGTTTTGACAAAAAGAAGCTTGAGTGCTTCAATTGTCACAACACTGGTCACTTTGCTAGGGAATGTACAGCAAAGGGGATACATGATGGAAAGAAGAAGAGAGATTCTCTTTATCAACATCAAGAAGCTGGAAGAGCTAGAGAATGATCAGATGTTTTGCTGGATATATATGATGGATTGTCAAGTGGGGAGATACAAACTAAGCTGAATAAACAAATCATGCAACTTATGGCTATCAGCTCAAGCAATGAGGTATATTGTTGTTCTAAAACTTGCATGATTCATAAAAAAGCTTAAACTACTGTATGAAGAACAAATGAATCATTAGGTGAACAAGAAGCACCAAATACTGCATATAGTCAAGCTGTTCAGAAACTAGAAGCTCAACTTGTATACTTCTCAAAAACAACAACTACCTCTAAATGAAAACTTTCAATTCAGCTAATGAAATACATGAAAAAGATTGAAAAGCTAAAAGATAGAGAACGAATAGGAAAGAAGCTGTAAAAGAAAAGGAACAATTTGCAGAAAATAGTAGAATACACAGGAAAGATCTTTTCCAGAACCTTTGAGAATAATTAATGTCTGGCTTATTTCAAGATAAACTTGGCTAAGGGTTTTAAAAACAATCTAATGATGAGTTCTACGTTTATGAGGAAGAAAATGAATTTTCTGTCTTTAAGTTTCAAAAGAGATTCAATATGAAACCTTCATACAGTAGAATTACACAGACAATGATTTAAAGGTGTCCCCCCTCCTTTAAAGTGGAGTTATACCCTCAACACAAGAGGAGAAATTGATGATTTCTTGTATGTTTATGAAAAAAGGGTCTCAAAAACCTAAATAAGTGGTGTCAGATAAAAATCCTTTGACATTCTACCTGTCAATCAAATGACATGAAGGATCTGTGGAAAAACCTCTGAGTCACTCTTTTGAGACTGAATCAGAAAAGTTTAAGTGACCAAATAGATATCTAAGACAATGATGGAAGTAACAAATGAAAAAGAAGTGTCCTGCTGTCAATACAAAAGAATTGAAACCTAAGTTGTGTCTCACACAAAAAGAACTCCTAGGCAACCACATGAAAGATAAGAAACACATAAAGTTTAATAGGAAAGTTGGAATGATATGAATTGAAAGAGAACTAGTGGGAAGGTTACTCTTTTTACAAAGAAGAAATGTTTGTGTTGTTGTAGTCTAAAGTCATAATTAAAGATTGTGACTATTATGAAAAGAAAATGGCTAGGGAAGCTGAGGTTAAGAGGGTTGTTAATACTGGTAATAGGGTGGAAAAACCAGTATGGACTAATGCAAACAGGGTTAATCATGCTAATCAATTTGGTTCCTAGGCCAGTACAACTTAATGCTGGTAGGCCAAACTTAATTCATATAGGCTAATATTAATACTGGTATGACAAATATTAAATTCTGTTAGACCATAAAGTTAATGCTGTTAGTTCTAAAGTTAATACTGTTAGATCTAAACAGCAAGTAACTCACAAAACCTCAAACAGTATGAGTCCCAAAAGACCTCAGATGAATCAAATAAATAAAAGAAGGGATTTTTCAAAATCATATTCATTTGTAACAAGACACGATTGCAAACTTACAGCACCAATTGCAAATTCTAATGCTAAAGGGCAGTTGGGGATCCTGCTGTTAGACCTCAGCAAGTTAACATATATCCGGAGTAAACTTGGTTGACATGGCATTACATAAAATAGACTTTGGTTTTTGATCGACCAAATAAACTTTTTTTTGTTATACGCCTGACAACCAGCCCCTGCTTACAAAAATAAGTGTGGGTTGTGGAAGGTTGTATGTGTTATAAAAATAAAGTTTCGGCAACTCTTCCCATCATATAAAGGTCTACGAATAGTTTGTTAGAAGCTGTTTGCTTAGCCTTATTTTCGAGATCGCAAGCTTATGTTTAAATTAAGTATACAAGTCCAGATAAACCTTATGAGTACCCGGCTTCCGCTTAGCCGATTAGGCCCCCTAATTAATGTCAGTTCATGTAATCCACTCAATAGGACTTGAGCTTTTTGGAATGTGTATATTTTGTGACTTATTGCATATATGTTGAGGCACCAATGCTTACACGATGAATGTTGTGTTTTCCAGGCTAAATGCTGAAATGAAAGCGCTTGGTTGTCTGATCTACAGTATGCTGTAAACTATCAACACTTTTTGGTTGTGTGTTTGGATGAACTATCAGTAGATGGTTCCTGTATACGCATTTTCTATTGCATCCATGATGATTTGCGATCTTCAACCTGATTTGCACAAGGTATGATTGCGTTGAATTGTTAATTTTACATAATTTGAATGGGACATAGTGTTTGGGTCTGCGAATGTATGTTTGAATGATGTCAAACTAAGTTTTATTTGTTTTGTAGGAAAAGTGCCTTTACCCGGAGGTAAAACTGATGAAGGGGATACAAATGACACTCGAAACGCGATGCGGAAGCATCAGACTCCTTAATAACACTCCATATAAGTGGTTTTTTTATTAATGTTGCTTCTTAATAATTCTACATCGTTAGCTCCTCCAAGCTTCGAGAGGTATTGTTTTATCCATTTACAAATTTTATAAGATATTTTTTTGTAACCATATGATAACGAAGGATTTAAAACGTCATTGAGGTCGAGAGACAGGAGAGCTAGAAGAAAAGCAGGAAAACAAAATAAGAAATGTATTTTTAAAACCAGAACATAAATTGCTGTTGCATTTGTTTTTTGTTCTTCAGATTTTCCTTTTTTTTAGAATTGCGATTTTTTTATGAAATAAATTTTAAACTTTTAGTAATTTATATGGATTTTTAGTAATTTATATAATATTCACAGGTTCAGTATACCTACTTAACTCGGGAAGTAGTAAAAAACTTTTGGTAATTCATTTGGAGTAAAAATTTCATTTTTACACATACGAATATTGAACATACTATAAAACTTGACTAAAGTTATACATCAACTCAGTTCTTTGTTCATGAACCGAGATAGGATGACATGGACCATTTTCTCTAGCAAAGCGAAATCAGCCCAAAAGAGATTTATGGGCGAACCAAATGAGATAAATAGTAGTCATTGCTTTTCTTAAAGTTATTTTTACTATAGATATATATCGAAATCATAGCTTATGTATCGCGACTAAACTATTTAACATGCTACTATGCTTATTTTTTGGCAGTGGGGAAAGCCAAGTGGAGCCAATCAAGGAAGAAGAAGAAAAGGCGGCGAAAGTAGCGGCCATAAGCTACCATCATTGAAACTAAGGTATGGCCACTGTAACACTTTTCTACAAGTTTTCAGCTTTAAGGGGTGTTTGGTTACGTTTGCTGCAACACTCTTCTGAAAGGCCAAGTGGTTAAGGCCATTTCCAAATAAGTTGCACATAAAAGCAGTTTTGGTATCCAAACGGCTTCCACTTATCTGCTTATTTATAACCAAAAAACCCGTTTTCATATAAGAAGATGCTTATTTGATATTACTTATGTGATATGAATATAAAGTCAGTTTTTACTCTTTTATTTAGCGTTAAATTTTTGATTAATGTTAGTGTTGTGTTTGTGTTTTATTTGTCACGTTTAAGCTTACTTGGATAAGTTTGTTGCGGTAGGTACACTGACACGTTTATTGAAATTGGCATTTCAATAAGTAACAAATGCAGATATCATATCTGGTCTGTAGTTTTTAAAAGGCTTAAAATGGGTCAAAATAGTAACGCAAAAAAGGGGGTCGTACGGGTATGTTAGTAATAGAGACTAAGTAATAATTTAGCAATGATGATAGCTTATCAAATGCAGCAGATGCATATCATACAACAGTGAAACGCTCAATTGCAAAGAAGGGATCATAATCATCCTCCCATTGGTGGTCATGTTAACAAAGGAACACCAATAACAGCTTCAAATGGTCTAGAAATACTACCCGGGTCCTTTTGAGTTGAATATATTAGTTACAACTTTTCTGCTTATTGGTATGGTAAGGGATTGCTTATTACTTAATTTTGCTTTTTTTCAGGATAGAAAAGTTTTACTTATTGCTTATGAACACGCTGCGACGTTTTCCTCGGGAAAGGTTTATGCAGAAGCACTAAACGAACGCATTGAATCTACTATGGAGAGTTCTTGAGCACCGTTCGCCATCAGCAAGGAATTTCAGGTACTACATATTTTTATGTAAGAAGTTAGTAACTAGAACCTAGAGGTTGTAAAATGGGCAGATTTGAAAGTATGCTTTTTTTGCACCTGTTACACAATGACCAATAATGCACCTGAAATAAGCTTAACCAAACATCCCCTGAAGCTTATCCAAACACCCGTTCACAATTTACGGAATTTAAGAGACAAATCAAGCGGTATATACGAGTCAAATGAGATCGAGGGAAAAATGTAATTTGACTTTTTAGTTTGAATAATCAACTTTGGGGATCAATAGTTGATGCAAACTTGATTACTTATTCTGAAACCAAAATATTAAGCTAATAGACTCACTTGCAGACGAAGCGAATAACTATTTTATGCTTTCGTATAATTGTTAATAGGAAAATAGTATCTAATCACAGTCAATGACAAATTGAGTTAATGTATCGAAGATCACAAACACTTACAGACTGACGTTCTTTTGCAGATTATGAGAAGAATAAGTTGCGTGCCGACAACGAAAGAATGGCTTGCTGAACTATGTAAAATGTGCAGGGAGATACAGAAAGAGAAGAAAAAGCGAAAGGAGGATGGACTGTTGTTACGGCGAAGCGGTAATATCATATAAGGATTGGTTATGGCGAATAGCTTGGATCCATAGCAGTTCAGTACGGGGATCATTGAGATGTCGGAACTGGAATTGAACTTTTAGGCAAAACTATTTTCATAGGTATATTGTAGCCTGCAGCGACAAACAAATCTGTTACGGTTTTGTGTTCTTATGACAAATTACAAGTATGTGTTAGTATATGCATGTTCCTATGAGAAATTACATGTATGTGTTAGTATATGCATCCAACGATGATGTCATCTTTTATGAATATATTTGATTATGATTATAGGTGAAGACTCAAATGCTTGAGAATTTATATGAACATAGTTGTCATCTAAAATTTTCATAGACAAACTCCCCGAGTCTAAAATATTCTTCATGCAAGGACAAAATCAAATGCCTCGCGGCGAAGCGTGGGTTCCCAAACCTCATTTTTAAAACATAGTTATACTTTTTAAGTTAAACGAACAATCTGTTATACCTCGCTGTTTTTTTGAACGGCAAAGATGGAATATATATAAAAAAGAGTCTAGCAAGACGCTAGAAACTTAAAGTACAATAGAGTCAACAAAAAGAATTACATAACATCAAAAAATGGTAAAATCTCGAGACTTTAACTGCGAGAGAATCAACGATTGCACCACTAGTTAAAATGGTAAAATCTCTCATTGAAGTTTTTTTTTTGACAAACTTGATTGATTGATTAATACCGTTAGTTAAGTTTATTTTAATTCTGGTAGCTAAGTAGTCTTAATACTGTTAGTTAAGTTTATATTAATACTGGTAGCTATGTCTTATTAATACTGGTAGTTACGTAGAGTTAATTCGGGTAGTTAGTTTTCATTAATTCTGTCTATACAATTTCTTGCAGTATGTTTTTCTTTGTTTTAGACTAATTTTGCAGGCATAGCATGGATGAAAGGGAGGAGTGCCAAGGTTTTTAACTGTTGAACATTTTTCATACATATTTAATTCTGGTTGAAAAAGAGTTAATTCGGGTTGACTCTTAATTAATTCTGTTTGACCAAAATTAAGTCTGGTAGTGTAAATTGTTAATACTGGTAGGTTATTGTTAATGCTGGTTGCGGGAAATTTGACTTTCTTCTGACTTATCACTGTTTAAATGTTACCGTTAGAGATTTTTACGGCGCAATAGTCGTACAACAGAGAAGCTATATATAGATAAAGTTTGATTTCTCTTTCATACTTTTCTTTTTATTGCTATCTCCTTTTTGCAAAGTAAAAATTTCCTTTATAACGAAAATAGTCAAGAGTTCTGTTACCAGCATCTACAATTTCAATCGCATCAAAACCCAAGTACATTGATACGATTGTCCAATGGCTCAATTAAAGTATTGTGACAAACACAATCAAGTGGGGTTTTTGCGCAAGCCTGACGAGAGTGCAGGGTTTGCCGAGATAGTGGATTTTCTTCGAGGTTCCAACCTCAGGTATGCTTTAACTACTAATCCCACTATCTATGATTCCCTTGTGAAACAGTTTTGGCAGAGTGCTACTGCAAATACTAAAACTGATGGGTCTCTAGAAATTATTGCAACCATTGATACCATAAGGTACACAATTTCTGAGGCGTCAATTAGGGATTCACTTCAATTAGCCGACGCCACAGGAATTACGATGTTGCAAAATGATGAACTTTTTGAGGGAATGGGGCAAATAGGGTATCCTACTGATGGAACCTTCACTTTTTGGAAAAGTTTTTTCACACCCCAATGGAGATACTTAGTCCAACCATCCCTTTTACACTGTAAAAGCTCTAAAAGTGGTGATGGGATCAGATTTGTAGCAATATGCTACGAGCTTTGGTCTTCTAGTCCCACTGGTAGAGTTTATAATTTTTCAAAACTCATTTTTGATGGTATGGTGGCAAATTTGAAAAGCAAGACAAAGTTTTTGATGTATCCTCGTTTTCTGCAAATGATTTTGAATATTCAAACAGAAAACAAACACCTTTATCTAGCTGTGAGCCTGACCAAAAAGATCTTTGGGAATATGAAAAGGGGTTTTCGAGGGGCACCAAGACCTTTATTGCCTTCTATGTTACTTGTTGCTACTAACCCAAATGCAGGACAAGAACATGATGCTGTGGCTCCATCCCAACCATCATCATCAACACCTCAAGTACCATCTCAACCATCAATACCTACACCACCACTTATCCCTACACCTATACCTACACCACCACTTATCCCTACACCTATACCTACACCACCACCTATTCATATACCTACACCAACACCTATACCTACACCACCACCTATTCATATACCTACACCAACACCAATACCTACACCAACACCAATACCTACACCTACACCTATACCTACACCACCACTTATCCCTACACCTATACCTACACCACCACCTATTCATATACCTACACCAACACCTATACCTACACCACCACCTATTCATATACCTACACCAACACCAATACCTACACCAACACCAATACCTACACCAACACCAATACCTACACCTACACCTATTCCTGAAACTGAACCTGAACCATTTGAGCACATCTTTGAGGAGCCATCTCCTGTCCACCAACCCTCTTCACCCCCACAAGAACAGGCTCCAAGCCAAATGTCTATGGATGCTTTACTTCAAGCAGTTCCTGAGTTGATATCAAGAATTGACAGCCTGGAAACGGATCTCAAACAAACCAAGCTGACCATGGGAAATGCTATTGTGAAGTTAGTCAAGAAAGTGAAGAAGTTGGAAGGGTTTTTGAAAAGGAGAAATATGGTTTTGACAGATTCAGAGGAAGAAGAACCTGAGGCTCAAGGGAGGAAAAGTCAAGATGATCCTCAAGATTCTTCAGTACAAGGATTGGTTACTCCTTCTACAACAAAGGTAAAAATCTTCATCAGGGAGGAACAAGAAGAAGAATAATCCCAAACCTCTTGAAGTACCAAAACTCTCTCCAAGGTTGCCTCTTTAAAGCCAAGGTCTATTGACAAGGGAAGAAGATACAAGAGAAGAAAAGAGGCTAAGGGAAAGAAAGTAGTTTCAAGCTTGGATTTTCAAGAAGAGGTTAATACTGGTGCTGAAAAAGTTAATACTGCTGAAGGAGTTAGTACTGGTAGTATTAAAATTAGTACTGGTGATGAACAACTCAGAAAAGAGGCTAAGGGAGAGAAAGTAGTTTCAAGCTTGGATTTTCAAGAAGAGGTTAATACTGGTGCTGAAAAAGTTAATACTGCTGAAGGAGTTAGTATTGGTAGTATTAAAATTAGTACTGGTGATGAACAACTCAGTACTGGTAATGAACAAGTTAGTACTGTTGGTGCTAAGAAGTCTACTTCTGATCAAGATAAAGGACAAAGAGAAGGAAAAGCTCCCATGATTAGTGAAGAAACTCCAAAGAAGTCAAAGGAACAAGTTTTACAAGAGGAAGCTAGCCTTGCTGAAGCAATAAGGTTGGATACTTTGCAAAAAGAAGAGGTAGCTAAACAAGTACATTTGGATTCTCTCCTAGCATAAAGGATTGCAGAAGAAGAAGAATTGAATGAGCAGCAGAAGAAAAGAAAAGCTCAAGTTCAGTTTGAAGCTCAACATTATACAAATGAAGATTGGGATTTAATCAGAGCAAAGATTGAAGCTAATGCTGAGTTGTCGAAAAGCATGCTAGGAAGTGAAGTACAAGGAGAGGATTTTGCAAAGAAAATGGTTGAACTTGTCAATCAAAGGAAGAAATATTTTGCAGAAGAAAGAGCTAGAGCTAAAAGAAACAAGCCCATGACTCAATCACAGCTGAAGACTTATAGGATGAATTACTTGAAGAATCAAGGGACATGGAAGTTATCTCCGCTGAAGAATTTGAGTTTTGATGAAGTCAAAAAGGAATTTGATCAGCTTGTGAAACAAGTTGTGTCCTTTGCACCAATAAGTTTTGAAGCCACTAAAGCTAGTTTGAAGAGATTTGGTGAAGAGCTTCAAACAAAGACTTCAAAAAGAATGAAAGATGATGAAGATGTTGAAGCAAAGGAAGATGCGCCAACCAAGAAGTCTGGAAAAAGAAGAAAACAGATGGCAAGGAAAGGATTGCATACAAGTGTTGATAAGGATGACTCTGAAGGTTCAGATGAAGATAGTGAGCAAGATGATTCTGTCACAGGTACTAAAACTCTAATTAATCCTGTTCCTGTAGCTATGAAAACACCTAGTATAGCTACCAGATCCTAAACCTAGGACCTTAATCAATCAATCAAGTTTGTCAAAAAAAAAACTGTTCTTCGAGTTACGGTTCATGGCATCGGACGACAGTGATCAAGCGCGAGATACGCACTTTCTAAGCTATTGCAAAGGGGAACGGTGGCCGAATATGAGAGTGAGTTTTTGATGCTTATAAAACGAGTAACGGGGATCTTAGAATATTTACTTAAATCGTTTTATATCTCTGGACTTAAACCGCTTCTACAATGTGCACTCTTGAGGTTAGCGCCTACAACTTTAGAAGAAGCCTTTTCCATAGCCCGTATAATGGAGGCTCGTTTTGAGACAATTGCAGGGAAAAAGCTGAACATTGAAGAGAAAATAGATATCGTTCTATCATGGCCAAGTGAAGAAGCTCCACCTGAGATTAAAGGGTCCTTAGATGCTGATGAAGATATTGGTGTTGATGCGATTAGTAGCGCGATAGACTGTGTTATCCATATTGGTGAGAGTAATGAAGTTCGTAGCAAGTTTGACGAATTTTCAGATAATAAGGAAAGGGTGGTAGAGGTTGTTGTGGGTGGTGGTGAAGCGCTTAGGGTATATCGCGAGAAGAGTCATGGGGCAGCGGAAGGCGAAAGAAGAGTGTTGTGTTATGTCCAAGGCAGCAGAAGGCGGAAGAAGAAAAAGATAGAGGCTGTAATTCAAAGAAGATTATGGGATCCCGGAATCAAGAGTGTTTTTCAAGATAACACCTTGAGGGCAAGGTGGTTTTGAAGGAGTGAGGAATGATATGCCTGTGGATATGCACAAGGACTTCATGATGGGTTGGAATAACCATCATACTTATCAGTTATTTAGGATATGTGTTTAGGATAAGTATTTTTTATGTTTTAGGATAAGTCTTAAGTTTGTGTGAGTTATCACATAACTAGTATTTAAAGTTTCACAATGTAATCAATTAATCAATCAATCAAGTTTGTTAAATAAATTGTTTAGTCTTCTCTTTATATTCTTAAGGAGCTCGCACACGCTTGAAGTGGTGCTACTATCATGATACAACCCGAACCGGGTCGTATCAATTGGTGCTTTCATTGTTTTCTTTCATCATGGACGAGAACGCAATCCGTTTATTGCTCAAAGATCAGTCGGACGCCTTTACGGCTCGACTTATAGCTATACAGGCCGAACTCGAAGAGACTAAAAATTTGTTACAAGTGCGCCATGGGGGTGGTGGTGATCATGGGTCGGTCATACCGCGAGCCATGCGATTAGATGTCCCAAAATTTAATGGCGCGGATCCTGACAGTTGGATCTTTTCGATTAATGAGTACTTTGAGTTGTTGGATACACCAGTCGACCAACGGCTTAAGGTTGTGGGTTTCAATCTTGAAGGCGAAGCGGCTGAATGGTTTCGTTGGATGACCCGAAACAAGCTCATCAACACGTGGGATGGGTTTCTGGAGAACGTGCTCAATCGTTTATGCCCGTCAATCTATCTGAGGACCCGAATGTACTCATATCCATGATGCTACAAAAAGGTACTGTGGCTTTAAACCAAGGACTGCGTTTGAAAAGTCATGAACGGGTCATGGACGATGCTCTGAAGAACACACCTTTAGCTTATGCTTATATCGTTATTTTACATCTCTGGTCTTAAACCAAACTTGCAACGAGAACTTTTAGTTTCCAAACCAACAACACTTGGAGAAGCGTTTTCGTTGGCAACAGTTACGGAAGCCAGGCTAGATGACCAACGGTCTCCTACTAGCCTTACAGCCACTACCGCGACCAGTGTGGTCCAACAAAAGCCATCATGAAACACAGTTTGGGCGCAAAAGCGATGCTGAAACCCCATTATTGCCGACGGCCTGCTGCTGCCACTACCAAACCACTTGCAATCAAGTGGATATCACCCGCTGAACGCCAAGAACGCCTCAATAAGGGGTTATGTTTCAATTGTGATAACAAGTGGGTGCGTGGTCATAAGTGTCCGGGGAAATTTCTTTTGTTAATGACCGAGGAAGGTGGTGATACGGGTTAAGAGTTGGACGCGAATGCGGAAGAAGCAGTAGAAAGTGGGGATATTTCCATACTTAACTCCTTGATTGGGCACGGGAGTTCCCGTTCTCTTCAACTTTGGGGGACGATTGGTACAAGGGACGTGCACGTGCTTATTGATAATGGCAGTACCCACAATTTTGTACGGCCTGATGTGGTGGAAAAAATGCAACTACCCGTTGCATCGACAAAAGCTTTCAAGGTGTATATTGGAAGTGGTAAAAAAAAAGTTTCATATCTTATTTGTAGAGATCATTTTAAACATATCTTATTCATAAAGATCATTTTAAACATAGTATTGACAGTCAACCGGTATCACATTCCGTTTCATAAAAATCATTGTAAACATAGTTTTCCTAAAAATAAAGAGTCATTTACATAAAACCGGTAATCATAACATATTCATAAAATGATTTAAAAAAATAGTTTCCCAAACCTCAATATAATTCAAAAGGATTATTATAGTTCGACCTCAATATGTAACTCAACAAAGGATATCGTAATACCAAGAGGGATTTTAAAATACCGCAAGGACTCCTAACGCATATCTATTGTTTGCAGGCGAAAGACAGATAACAAGGAACCATATAATCAAATAACAGTCAAACAATACTGACAATTGAAATTCAAGCAAAGGCAGACACTACGAACCAAAAGAAAAGAAAACTCATCCGTACTAACGATCAAAACATAATAACCGTGATAAAAAGTAGTTGGTACCATAACATGTCGCAAACATGTTACAAAAACCAAAGGATTCAAAACAAGAGTAAACTCTGCATTAATATGTATAACAATTATGTGTTTGAAGAAAAATTATCTAATTTGTACAAAATCAAGGCCAAGGAAGGAACCAAATGAAACGTACCAGAACCAAAGAAGTAGATTCGAATAACGCAATATAATTCAAGACGTCGAATGGCACGAACCAGAATGGCTAATATAGAGGTAGATATCCTGAATTGAATAATCGAGCAAACGGACAACCCCACAATCATAAATGGTATATTAAGAAGGTATCCATATATTTGTATCATTCGGCAGAAAGGAAACTTGCTGTACTACAGTATATTTAAAGCCAATAAAATCGCAATTAGTTCAAGAAGAACCCCTAACTATACAACTAATCCTTATTATGAATGCACCCTATCACAACATTTACACTACCACATTGCAAACAAACACGATCAATGCAATCGCGTTACATGTCTAGCGGTGTAATGCCTTTTATAATTATGTTGCCAACTAATAATTATAGTCATCCTTTCACACTATACTTACTTCCAAGACTATACATCCAAGAATAACAGGCAACATATATATACATATACCACATTCACGTCGTTCTTGACTTCACAAAAAATGATGCTCCATCAAAGCAATATTTATTTATATAAAGATAGGATCAAAAACAACAGAATGAAAACAAAGGTCTCGAAGTGCCCAAAAATACGTAATATCCAAAAATAATCATCGATAGCAACGTGTCGAGGTAAAATACATGATAAACTTATGATGGGCCTCGCTTGGGTTTGACTTTGCTTTCGCAAGAGTCACCTGACTCCGCGAGACCAGGCCTGCTACGAGCATCCGACAAGAGATCTAAGTCGGCCTCCTCCTCCGAATCCTCTAACTTCCCTTCCTCTTTTGGTTCCTTGAGAGGCTCCTCCACAATTGGCTCCTCTTCTGGATCTTCTAATAGTAGCTCGTAAGTTGAGATAAAACTCAAGGAAAAGCAAGAAAACAAAATGCCCAAATAGCTAAACACATAGATCCTATTTTGCAGCTATATGAAGGACTCCTAGGTTATAGTCTAGGTCAAACCACCTACTTCTCTATAACCAATAGCTCTGATAGCAATCTATCACACCCCGCCAAGGTGGAATCGCGAGGCGTAACACGATAGGCATCATCACAACACATTAATGTCAACAATAGAGAATAACTAGAATGCATTAAATAAAAACCAAAGTGTTATGATGACACCTAACACAAGAGGGGTCTTGTATTGAGGTTATTCGCAACATGACAATACATAGACATCATAAATCCCAATAAAACATCAACAATATTCATAATATCCAAACTACGAAAGTACGAAATGAAAACTCTAAAAAGTAAGACTCCATATGCAAGATCCTAAGGTCTCGCTAGCCACGCATCTTAACTTCCTTAACTTTGCTATGCCCACCTGAAAATGATAAGTTAAAATGTCAACATTATGATGGTGAGATTAATAGGTTTAACATCAAACACTTACTCTTGCTGCGAATCAAAACCATTAGGACATACAAGATTATTATACACATATGCAAGCAATTAACTCATCACATAAACAATTACACATATCTAAGCTCACCAGGAATGTAATCATATCTCATACACAATATGGGGTAGGCATACCCCTTTGATCTAAATCACAACACAATATGGGTAGGCGTACCCCTCTGATCTAAATCACAATACAATATGGTTAGGCGTACCCCTTCCATCCAAATCACAATACAATATGGGTAGGCGTACCCCTCCGATCCAAATCACAACACAATATGGTTAGGCGTACCCCTCTAATCCAAAAATGCATACACATAAGCCATATAATATCAAGTAATGTCCAAAACCAAGTAAACAATTATTCGCAACACCTAAAACATTTTAAAATCAATTTAGTATCATTTTCACCTCATGAAACATAGAAAAAGGGGCTATGAATACTCACCTCACGCTTCACAAATGCGCACAAAAGTCCGGCTAAAATCTACACAACAAATTTAACGGGTTACTCACGATCAAGGCTTTACGGCCCTAAATCATGTAACCTTCAAGTTGATGGATACTAATGTCTATCATACACTTATAGACATCCCACTATGCAACCCATACATTATTTGAACCTGAAACACTTTTTATCCTTATATTTAAATTATCAGATTATGGTAGAATTTTATTGTCACTTCACGACCACTAATAAAATACTAAACGACCCAATTGGACTTCCATATTGCATTCCCAACATCTTCAATGAGTTGTGTAACTACTGTAATTTTAAAAAATAATAATAATAAGTCTAACTATTTTTAAAAAATTCAACATGAAAAGTGTCCAAAAAATGACCCGATTCGACAACCAAACAGTTTGACTTGATCAAACCCATTTAGACACTTGGGAAAAATCTATAAAAATTACAGGAGTTCCTAGGCATCATGAACTTACTCCTATAGCAATTTAAGCAATTACAAAAATGTTTTGATAAGGTTTTAACTTCACAAACACAACCCAGAATCTGTCTCAAAAACTTAGATTCGACAACAAATCTTGTAAAACTATTTTGACTGACTTTCACTCACTTTTAATTCACGAAACCACCTGGGTTGAAAAATGGACTCTCTGTAGATAATTTTAGGCTCAATAAAATCGATAAAAGCTATTCGTATGACCGAGTTATGACTCTTACAAGATGACTCAAAACCTTCCTAGTTTTTAATTACGAATTTACAATAATCAAACCCAATTAAATCCACCCATACCCAATTATTTTCCCCAAATCAATTTGAGATGATCATAACATCTTAATTATGGAATTTTTACGAAACCCTAATCAATCAATTTTTATTTATTACATAATTAAATCAATGATTAAAACATATGTGTGATTAAGAATATAAAAACTAAACTGATTTAAGATTAACAAATAGATCAAACCTTGATTTTTGGAAGCTTAAAAAAAAACTAGAATGGAGGCTAGGGTTTCTGATTTAGGTCCATTGAAAGAGAGGAATTAGGAGAAAATTACAGATTTTTGTTTATATGGAATAGTTAAGGATTTTAGGGAGATAAGTATGGAAGGTTTGTTTGAAAAAAGAGTAAATTGCAAAAATGGTCCTTGTGGTTTGGCCAAATTACAGATTTGGTCCGTTGAATTTCAAAATTGCAAAAACAGTCCGTATTTTAAAGGT
>BQNB010074086.1:7185-31903 GCA_026074375.1 Tanacetum coccineum
ATTTTGAATGAAAAAGGGAACAAAGGAAAAGTGATTTTGGTTAATACCTATTCTTGTCATATATTTACAGTTTATTATGATAACTTATTTTGGGAACTAGAATAACTAATAGCTTATTAGCTTATTAAATAAGCACTATGTTTGGTTTTTGGGCTTATAAAACCCACGGCCCAATAAGTCGCGACTTATTGTGGACCTTATTGTGGTTCGGCTTATTTTCATGGATTTTGGTTATAGCTTATTTTGATATTTAAGAACTCGTGTAGCTTAACGGCGTAATAATAAGCTACGGATAGATTTTTATGGGCTTAAGAGGCCACGTCTCAATAAGCTAAGCCCAAACAATGGCTTAGTATTGGTCCGTGAGCCTTGGCTTCTTTCGTGGATTATTCGTTGGACTTATCTTCTTAATGGGCTTTATAATGGGCCTAAAAACGGGTTTTAAAACTAATAACAATATTTTGGACTACCAATGGGCCTCAAGAACCAATAAGCTAAAACTCGACATTTTGAAAGATAAAAGTGGACTTTTGGTAACGATTTATACTTATATATATTTGGATAGTCAAATAATCATTTGAAGAAAATGCGTCTTGATAAAAAAATGCGAAATGTGGATTTTTAGTCGTTTTGTCGGAATTGATTTATTTAAGGGAAAGTGTTTGAATAACGAGGTTTAAAAACCTTGGAAACGTCTTATAAACGAACGGGTCATGCCGAAATTTCATAAAAGTATTATACTTAGAATATTTTACTAAAAACATAATTTCTTAGAAATCTGACAAAATACGAAATAATAAAATATTATTATGTTAATAAACCGACTAAAAAAGGAAAATATATTTTATAATTTTATAAATCATAAAACTTCTAATAATGATTTAGCGTAACTAAAACGTTACAATTAAACTAGGTAACTTAAGACTATCGGATAGGTTACCGAAACATATTTATTAATAACTATTATCAAAGTCTTGGTATTTTTACTCGTCTACTTTCTTAAAGTAGTATAAGCATATACTATCTAATATACATACTATGATATATCTTCTTCGAGTCTAAATCACCAACCATCACGCAACCAATAACATTAAAAGTTACCACACAACGCACATTTTGACTTCTATGCATCAACCCTAAACGTACATTTAAGAAACATATATCTAAATCAGACATTAACTGGATTAGGTCGTGTCTGGACGCCATTGCATATAATTGTTTGATCACATCCTTAGCTACTTATCACTTTGTTTAAAGGTGAGTTCTCGCAGCTCCACTTTTTAAACTCTTTTCCGCTGGGGGGGAATGATACTTAACACCTATTTCAACAACTTTTAACAGTGTGCAAAAACCTTTTATTTCTTTTTGGACAATGCTATGTGTCTATAATTGCGTGTATGAATGCTATGTGAACACTATATGAATGCCATGAGAACACTATGTGAATGATATGCGAATACTATAAGATCTATTTATGCAAAGTTCCAATGTGAATTTCTGCACCACGTTATTTAGCCGATTGTGTAGCTCCAGCCGGTAGGCGATAGGTCCAGAGGACTATAAGCGCGCAGGATATTATGGATTGTTGATTTGGGTTGGGATACCCTGGTATGATGTATTGATGTGTTGATAATTTAAATACTATTGTATGCATTCTGCTTTCATATTGCACAATTGTCCACTACTTAAATTCTAGCACAATGATAACATCAAATATTTAATACTTTTTTATGGCAAAATACCTCTTAAAATACCTGCAAATGTCTCACTAACACTCGAAAATGAGATATTTTCTATTGTTTTGTAGTTTTCAGGTGAAATGCAGGAAAGTGACAAGAAACAAAGGAAAAATGACTTAAAGTGTAAATTCTGAAGAATGTTACGGCGTAACACCAAAAATGGTTACGCCGTAACATAAATTAAGCAAGTACAAAGATCAAGGAAGACTTTACGGTGTAATACTATATCTAGTTACGTTATAACCCTATATTTGGAAGAAAATCTCGTCAAAGTTATAGTTACGGCGTAACACCTTATCCAGTTACGCCGTAACCATGAAGATCTACAAATATGGAATGAAGATCACGTACATATGGAAGTTATATGAAGGTTATGGCGTAACACCTTTATTGGTTAGGCTGTAACACGTACGATAACTATAAATAGAGGCCTCATTCAAGCTATTCCGACATCACTACCCCCACGGTCAATTGGAGAGGCGACAAAGGCTTCCAACCTTTGAAGAATTCCACCTGAAGTCTAAGGGAGATCACACTTTGCTTACTTTTTGTATTTAATTATTCAAATTACGAATCTTGTAAGAATTATGAGTTTTCAATATATGATTTCTTATATCTCTTATTGTGTTTCCGTTACCATGAGAGGCTAAGCACTTAAAGTGCTATCCTAGTTATGAATTTACTTTCATTATGATTGTTTCCCGTTGAATTATGGTTTCATTAGATATTCCTTGACTATTGTGTAACCTTGGGTTTTGGTAGTACGGGTGGTTTGGACCTAGCTTGCACCATAATTAGATTATCTAGTCAATATGGGGTCCAATGGGTACTAGGGAGGATCACTAGTTCCTTACCTGGTGTAGGAACTATCCGGTCATCGCACTTATCACTTAATATACTTAAAAAGAACAGGAACTCTTTCAGAGAAGGTTAATAATCTTTATAGATTATTAGATATGTTTTGGGAATAGTTAGGTTAATCACTGCAACTTGGATAACCTACCTCCCAGATGATTTGGGACTGATTCGGAATCGCATAAAGTATAGGATAGACTAAATATGCATATTCAAGTCTATCGACTTTAGAAACCGCTAATGAAACCATAGTTTAACATTACACAAGAATGCGTTTTCATAACAATAGTAATGAAGTAACTAGGTTAGCATGTTTTCTCTCTTGATATCTTCAGCTCTTTTAATTTGCAGTTATTTAATTTCATTGTTATTATAAATTCCTTTCAATTCAAATAAAAAAAACTATTTTCAAACGTGCATTTCAAATTAAAACTAATTACAACTTAGCTCTTGGGACAACCTTGGATTTACCATTCTATACTACCCACGATCGGGTTCTCAGCCTGTTAGTGCGTGGTTAGGTAGATCGAGTTTTATAAATTTAAAACTTGGTAATAAAATATATTTTAAAATAAAATACGCATCAATTTGAGTGATAGAAAATTCTTTTAAAATCTAATCTGATGAGAAACTGATATGTTTAATTATTTTTCCAAAAACAACACCAATAAAAACAAGATTTTTCTCGTTTTGCATAAATAAATGCACTGACACGTACACTTATTTGATATAGGAAGCACAGGTTGTGTTGCAAAGTAAACATAAGCCTTTGAATGAATATAAAGTAATTCATTCCAGAGAAAAATTAATTTCCCGTTGTGAGATCAAGTTTTCTTTTTGATAAAAAAACTTGCCTTTAAATTGAGGACCGGGTTACTATCAGAAATAATAGCAAGCCATTGACATGTTTTGAAAGCCTTTTGAACTTCTGCTCGAACTTCATTTACAGCCTCGTATCATTATTAAATGACATTTCTAAGGCCGTAAATATTATCGATTTTCAGAAGACATGTCATGAACACCATATTTTTATATTTTTTTAATATTGTATTTTCTTTTTATAGGTTTTATATTTTTATATTTTTTTAATATTGTATTTTCTTTTTATAGGTTTTATATTTTTATATTTTCTTTTTGTAAAATTTATATAAAATGAAAAATGTTTTTGTGTTTTTCTGATTTTCTTATATACATAGATACATGATATGTGAAGAGTTTTTCACCATTACTCTTCCTCTTCGTCTGCCATCTTTTTCAAAGTTTCGGGAGACATGCTTTGCATTCCAAGCTTTTTGATAAGAAATCCAAGTCGTTCTCGTGCTAAAGGCTTGGTGAAAATGTCTGCCAGTTGATACGATATTCTGACAAAATACAGCTCAACCACCCCGTTTTCCACTTGCTCTTTTATGAAGTGATATCTGATGTCGATGTGCTTCGATCGAGAGTGTTGGACGTTGTTGCAAAATAGAGCAATGGTACTTTTATTATCACAGTACATTGGTATTTTGTTAAATACAAGGCCATAGTTCGTTAGTTGTGATCGTATCTAAAGTATTTGAGCACAACATCTAGATAAGGCGATGTATTCAGCTTCTGTACTGGATATGGCCGTGCTCTTTTGTTTCTTTAACGACCAACTCACTAATCTTTCTCCCAATAGTTGCATACTTCCAGACGTACTTTTTTCTTGTATCTTGGCAACCCGCATGGTCAGCATCTGCAAAAGCTGTTAGAGCAATGCAGGAATCCTTCGGATACCACAAACCTATATTTATAGTTCCTCGTAGGTATCGAAAGATTCGCTTAACTACATGTAAGTGCTTTTCGGTAGGCTTTGCCTGATACCGGGCACACGTGCACACAGCAAATACAAGGTATGGTCTACTGGATGTGAGATACATAAGGGTGCCAATAACTCCATGATAACGTGTAGGATCAACGGATTTCCCTTATGGATCTTCATCCAGTTTGGATCTCTCCACCATTGGAGTATCCGCTGGTTCACAAGTTTCCATACCATACTTTTTAAGTGATTCTGGAGCATATTTGGATTGATTTAAAAAGATGCCTCTAGGACTTTGAGAAATTTGCAGTCCAAGAAAGAATGATAGTTTGCCCATCATCAACATCTGGAATTTTGAACACATTATTTTGGAAAATGATTCACAGAGATCAGGTTTAGTAAAGGCAAAAATAATATCGTTGACATAAATTTGTACCAGTAATATGTATTTTCCTTCTCTCCTGATGAATAATGTGGGATCGATAGCGCCTTTTGAGTAATTCTAGGAGAGTATAAACGAAGAGAGCAAGTCATACCAAGCACGTGGAGCTTGTTTAAGGCCATAGAGGGCCTTTTTCATCTTATACACATGATTAGGATTCTCTGGATCTACAAACCTGTCCGGTTGGCTAACATAGACCTCCTCAGGCAGTATGCCATTCAAGAACGCGGTCTTCACATCCATTTGGTAGATGACCATGTTCATATGAGTAGCGAATGCAATAAAGATACGGATGACCTAGAGTCTAGAAACTGGAGCAAAAGATTCTTTAAAGTCTATTCCTTTTTCCTGTCGATATCCCCTCGCTACTAAATGAGCTTTATTTTTCAATACACCTCCCAGCTCGTCTAATTTCACCTTATAGATCCACTTCAAGGTAATAATCATTATACAATCCTAACGAGGTACGAGCTCCCAAACTTCAAGACATTCAAACTCGATGAGTTCTTCTTGCATGGATTCAATCCAACAGGATTCCGTCAATGCGTCTTTATAACTCCTGGGTTCAACGCAAGAAAGGAAAGCATCAAGATAACAGAATAGAGCTTCATCTTGTAGTTGATGTCGAATGGAAACCAGTCTTAAAGGATCGCCATTCACATTATCAAGCAGGTGATCTTTGGACCATTTATTCATGTATTCGGGTGGTTGATTGATTAAGTGCACATGATTTGGAATAACAACCTGAGTAAAGGATTCTTCAAAACTCGGTTCTGGAATTGGAAAATCAACATTGGGATTATTATCTATGTGTGCAACTTCAATGTCATGATCAGCTTCTTTAACACCGAGAGGAATGACATGAGATGGTGTTTCTGGAGTTGTTTGTGAAGTACTTGTAGATGGTGTATCTTGATCAATTGTAGTAGATGAAGGTGTACCGGTTGAAACAACAGGTTCTGGAGCAATGATTGCATGAACTTGAAGATCAACACTTGGTGGAGGATTCAGGTACTCATCAAACATTGGTTGAAACAGTATTTCCTAGCCGTTCTTTGTTGGTGGGACATACGGAGTTGAAGAAGGAATGTTTTGCACGAGTCCTGAACTGATTGTTCCAGGAGTCAAAAGTTTAGGCCCGGGTCCTGAACTGAATTATTCAGAAGCCATTGTTGTCAACTCATCAAAATCGACATGAATAGTTTCAATAATCATGCGGGTCCTTTTGTTGTAGATTCGGAATGCTTTCTTTGCGGGAGCGTAACCAACAAAAATTCCTATATTAGCTTTAGGTTTTAACTTACCAAGGTCTTCACCGTCATTAATAGGATAGTAGAGAGCACCAAAGACGTGAAGATATGATAAGTCGGGTTTTATATCATAGAGAAGTTCATGCGGTGTTTCGTTGTGATGTTTTCGGATTAATGATAGGTTTTGTGTATAGCAAGCTGTCGCGACTGCTTCTGCCTAAAGAAATAACAGGGCCTTTGAAAAGATCAACATTGTGCGAGCAGCTTCCACTAAAGTATGATTCCGTCTTTCGACAACGCCGTTCTGTTGTAGAGAGTGAGCAATTGATGTTTGATGTGAGACTCCGACTTCTTCATAGTAAGTTCTCAGTGTTTGATTGACGAATTCAGTGCCATTATCAGTTTTGATATTACGAACGGCTGCATTCAGACAAACTTGAATCATTTTTGTTGGGATTCTTGATTTGATGAGACAAAATAAATAAAAGAATGAAACATAAGGACTAAATCTAGCATATTAGAATTCTACAAGCTGGTGGGGAATTATGAAGATTTGGTCAAATATTTACAAGATAAAGATAAGAAAGTATTTAAATTAGTTTAATTAGTTTCCTTATCATATTGATTTACTTCCTTTATAAGTTATGATCTCTCCCTATATAAAGAGATCATAGACATAGGTTTTAGATATAGCAGAGTCGACTGATGAGAGTCGAATAGTAAAAGGTGTGTGTGTGTACACCGTAGTTAGATAGTTAGTTGGTGTAGCCCCAAGATTGTGTTTGGGGTAAGAGGGAAACGTATGAATATAAAACCTTGTTTAACAATAATGATGTTCTTTATTTAATTCCGTTGTGCATATTGTTTTCATTGTTATTGTCTATCCTAGATATAAAGATCTAACCAATCTGAGTCTTAAACGATCCAAGGAGTCATCACAGACTCCACAAAAGTTATGCTGATAAGAGGAGGAAGCCTCCAGAGTTTAGTGTAGGTGACTATGTCTTACTCAAAGTGTCGCCTTAGAAAGGTGTAGTACGCTTTGGGAAGAAAGGGAAATCAGCACCTAGATTTGTTGGGCCGTTTGAGATTATTAAGAAAGTAGGCCTCGTGGCCTACCGATTAGATTTGCCTAAGGAGTTGAATGGTGTCCATGACACGTTCCACGTGTCGAACCTTAAGAAGTGTTTGGCTGATCCAACACTGCAAGTGCCTTTGGATGAGATTCAATTTGATGCTAAGTTGAATTTTGTAGAAAAGCCTGTGGAAATTTTGGAAAGAGAGTTTATGAAGATAAAGCGTAGTAGGATTGCCATCGTCAAGGTTCGGTGGAATTCAAAACGTAGCCCTGAATTCACGTGGGAATGTGAAGATTAGATGAAATTGAAGTACCCGCATTTGTTTAGTGATGTTAGTACTTAAATTTCGGGGATGAAATTCTTTTAACGGGGGTAGAATGTAACCTTTGACCTTTTTGTGTTATGAATATTTCATTTATAGTCCTTTGACTATTTGACTTTTTTCAGTTTATTCTGCTTTTGTACCGTGTTGATGGTGGTGATTTTGTTGAGAATTATGGTGAATTATGGTTTATTGTGATTAATAATCTCTTTTGAAAGGTATTATTGTGTTATTTGTATTCCGAGTGGTTTGCCTCGTGAATTTTGAAAAATGCCAAAAAAACGAGTCTGACACGTTTGTTAATGTCCAAATGAGTTTTGAAGGGTGTAAAGTGTAAATATGTCGTGTAAATACTCTAGGTTAATGCAAAAGTATTTTTAAGGTGAATAAAAATGCTAATTAACTTTAGGGTAAATTTTACGGTTGAGTTTTACAAGCTTTTAAGTGATCCCGACACGAAAAGAAGAACCCGAACCCCTATTGGATTCCAAAATCAGATGATAATAGCTAGGGAGACAAGGTGCCTATTTTCTAGTAAGTGTGTTGTTGCTTGGTAAAAATATATTCCCATTACACTCTTCTCATAATTCCATTTCATTTCAAAAAAATAAAACACACACTTAAGTGTGTGTGTGTGGTGCGTCCGACCTAAGCCACCAACAAATATCCATATATTTACCAACAAAAACACATAAAAATTTCAACTTTGATCAAGAACGTGATATTCCGGGTTGATACGAGTATTTGGGTTGTCCGGTTCATGTCGAAATCTATATTTTTGAAGATTTTCTTGTAAGTTTTCAAATTTAAATTTCGTTTGTCCTTTTGTGTTTATCTTGATGCATAGATGTTAGTTGTACAAGTTGATCGTCGTGAAAATCGATTTTTGGAAACGAAACGAATAAAAATGTTGCGTTTGGTTCGTTGGAATTAAAAAGGAAAAATATATGTTGCTAGATAGCTTATTTTTTATAGTAGCTTGTATAGCTTATTCGAGCTTATTTTTAAGCTATTTCTTGGCTTATTTTGGGCTTAAATGCCACGTGACTTTGCAAAATCACTAGGAAAGTGATTTTGACTATTTTTGTGATATGGCGTATGTTTGTGGCTTATTTTTGAGGCTTATGGTAGTAACCAAATGCGATACGTCGCTTATTAGCTTATTTTCAAGCTTAATATACGTATTTTGGAGCTTATGGACTCACGGCCCAATAAGTCTATTTAAGTCGTGGCTTAATGGGAAGGCTTATTGTGGTCCGGATTATTTTCTACTTATTAGTATAAGCTTATATATGTAAATGGACCTTGGTTTTGGACTTGGATCGTATTTTGGACTTATAAATATCTTAATGGACCCTTATTGGGCCTTAAAGCCCAATAAACGATATTTAGTCGTTGTAAGAGTTTTGACGGACTTTTGAAAGTGAAAATGTATTTACGAAGTGATATTAAACGATATTTTGGGAAAAACGTTTTAGTAAATGTTAAAGATTGAGATTTTGGAGTTTTGTCGAAAAGTGTCGAATTTATGTAAAGTGTTGAAAATAAGGTTTGAAACATTGGAAAACGTTGTATGAGCGTACGGGTCATGTCGAAATTTCGTAAAAAGTTTATACTTAGAATTTTTTCCTAAAAACATGATTTTGAATTTTGAATAATAAAATATTATTTAATTATTTTAATTATTTTAATAAATTCACTAAAAGACGAAACATATAATTTTTCTCGAAACTTCTCGAATATGTTTACTATGAGTAAACGTTTCATTTTCAACTCTAATATGATTATTTTTCAGGTGACTAAGGTTACCGAATGGACTTACCGAGATATATTTATAATTATTAATTATAAATATTTACGTCTATTACTTATCTATTTCTTTAAATAGTATATTCTATGTATTATTGAGGTAAATGGGATTGATATAATTGTTGGGATAGTCGTCAACCATCACACCACTAATTGTTATGAGTAAGTTGTATAACGCTCTAATCTCTACTGCAATCAAACGTGAAGATTGTTTTAGAACTAGATGATTAAATTGGGACATTAACTGGACTATGTCGTGTGCGGGCGTCGTTGCATTTGATTGTGTAATTTAGATTTGGTTGCTAAATACTTGCTTGAGGTGAGTTCTCGTAGCCCCACTTTTTACTGTTTTTACGTTCGGGGAAAATGATACTCAAATGTGTTTTGAAATATTTTGAATTGATTTGTGCGAAATGTGGTTTTTTATTTTAAGACAATATATGTGCTTATGCTGCTTAGTTAATATTTAGTGTTGCATGATTGTTTGGATCGGATGGGTACGCCTACCCAGTATTTGTGTGATTATTAGAGCGGATGGTACGCCTACCCTAGTTGTGTGGTCCTAGCCCTAATTTTTAATGCTCCATCTGGTGGTCCTTTTAGGTACGTAGTGTGACATATGGTGATTGACTTGCAATGATGCTATGTCTAGGATTGTTTAGCATATATTTCACGGTCCTATAGCACTATTTTGTCCACTATTTAATATTGGCACAACTTTTAGGTTTAAGGTCAAACCTACGAGCTCACCAACTTAAATGTGACATTTTCAATTATCATTTTCAGGTGAAAAGTGAAGAGGAATATGTTTTGGATGATGTGTGATTAGCGAGGTCATAGTAAGTATCCCATGTGGATTTTCATGTGAAACTTGCTGTTATTTTATTCGGCTTAGTAATTTGTACAGTTTTGTGTATTAAGTTTGGATTTGGACCCCAGTGCGGGCTTGGTATAATTGTAAAGACTGTGCTGACTTTGATAGTGATTTGGGACGATCAACTCGAGGTTGTTTCGAGTTGATGGAGGTTGATGGTCTTCATAACACTTGAAGTTTATGCATTGTAGTTTTCTCTATTTTGTATCTTGTGTTATGATTGATCATTATGTTGCATTCCCGAGTTTTCGCCATTGTCGGGTGGTGACAATATTTTCGTTAATTCTGCTATGCTACTTCTTAAAACTGACTATGAAATGATGACAAGTATTGTAGCAGGAACCTAGAACAAAAAATAATCACAACAGCTTCTAAAATAATAGTTATGCTCTTCGGTTATCAATCATGCTATTCTTTGCCATTTTTGTGTTAAATTGCATTTCCTTTTGTTAAACTTTCAGAACGCTAAGTTGTATAACATTTATGTATTGGAAAGCAATCTCGAAGAAATTTAAGTTTTTCAAGCGATAAAAAATGAATGGCCTTAATATCTATATATCTATTTCTAAGCAAAATCACATTCTGAAAATATAATGTAAAATAACCTTTTTTCTAACACTAACACAACTAACATGTTGTGAAAATTAAAGAGCAATTACCGAATAATTAAGACAATTGACCTTGGGTTAGGACAAAAAATGTAGGCTATAAAGAATGTTTTTTCAAAAGTTTTAGAAACACAAGTTCAGTTCGAAATTAATCTAATACAAAAGTGGATAGGTTTTAGTATTCATAGTTTCGGTATCCTCTATAGATTATTAAAATGTTCTTGGTAAATGCTCATTCATAGAATTCATTATATATGAAGATCATATTACCCAACGGTCTGAGCTATGTGACACTGCATTTTAAATTTTGATCATTTAATATGGAACATTCAGAAATAAATAATCTGGTGTAATAAAATTAGATGCATTGTGTTTCGAAGTTCGTATGCTCATTGGTCTAAAAATCAGTTGTTTAGGTGGTTAGCAAATTTATATTTAAAATACCCAAAATAACTATAATTAATTTATATGTAAATTACCAAAATTACTAGTTTGTATGAATCCTTATGGGTATCTTTTTGTTGCTTTTTTTACTCTTGGTTTTTTTAGTTTCGTAGATCATTTTGTGATTATAGTTTTTTTTGTTAGTAATGTTAATATTGTTGATTATAAAAGACAAGGGCTATTCAAAAATTGTTGGAGCATTTTAGTTCGCTCAATCAGATTATGATGGTAATAGTTACCACTATATTGGCGAATAATCCGAATGCTCATCATGTTCTTTAGTATTGTTTGTTACATTTTGATAATGATTATAAGAAGGTAAAAAGTAAAGTATTTGAAAATAGTTTTACTGCTTTACTTTAACATATATTAAGTTATTATGTTCTGCCACACAACACCTTAAAAGTGTTAAACCTGGAAAGTGAAATAAGAATTTTGAAGAATAGTCCTGCTAAATAAAAGTAAGCCTACAATTTTTTTCTTTCTTGACAGTATGTTACAAATATGCTTATCATCGGTCTATCTGCCATTTTTTAAAAGAAATGAAATTGGGAATAAGCATGGTGTATGCCGGCATATCTTTTGATAATGATTAGAGGTGACACAAAGGGTGGGTTAGGTAAAAGCTCAAAACTGTTTTGGTTGACTTAGAAAAATATCTTTATTTGCATTAATATTTTCTCAAGGGCGATATATGTAACCCTTGCGGATTTTCTAGTTCATAATGTTCTATTTTATTCCTTTGACTTTTATCATTTTCTAATCCTGTCAGATCAATTTCCGTGATTAACGGTAATCAGTTTATTATCTATTTGATCGTTAGTACTATTATTCTCTTTAATTATCTCATTATAGATGAATATAGTTATATTCGATCAATCTCCGAGAGATTTTCTCGCAAACAGCTTAAAATATCAAATAACGCATCCTGACACGTCCGTTAATGTCCATGTCAAATTTAAAACAATTTAACTTTATTAACTATGGTGTAAATAGTCAAAGTTTAAGTAAAAACATTTTTATATTCATTAAAAATAATAAGAAACTTTGGGTCACGTTTTAAATCACGAGTTTAGACCATTTAGTAACCCGACAAGAGCCCAAACGCACATAGGAACCCCTTAAGATTCCTATGGCCGGTCGAAACCCACAAGAGACAACAAGGCAATATTTTAGCTAGTTTGTCCCAACCATGGTATCAAATTTTGTCTTATATCTTTTCAAATCACACACTTCTCATGTCATTTTTACACACATTTCATTCTTATTATTCTTTCTTTCTCTCTTGCATCCGAAAAACACACACACACACTTCTTATTTTGATTTTTATCAAGAAACATGGAAGTTTAAGTTCATCCGGGTAGATTCTAGTAGGTGTGGTATCATTAAAACAACGTTTGGGTTGTCTGTTTAGTGCTTAATCTCATTTTCAAAACCCTCTTTGTAAGTCATCTATTTCTCAAATATATTTGTACTTTTAGTAGTGTTATGATGCATAGATAATAGTTGTATGGTTTGTTTTCTAAAAATCAAAAGCTTAAAGTTTTGAAATAAATATTAAAGGGTTTTTTTTTGGTTCGAACGTGGGAACAAATGGCAAGGGAAAAATATTTTATTATTTTAGACGTGATGGTTGACTAACATTTATATACTTAATAGCTGATTTTTATTTTCGGCTTAAAATAAGCTTATACGGCTTATTTATGGCTTATTTATTTCGGCTTGGAAAGGGGACAAAGGAAAAGAATTTTTGGTTATTACCTATACTTGTCAGACTTTTATAGCTTATTATGATAGTTTATTTTGAGAACTAGAATAACTAATAGCTTATTAGCTTAATAAATAAGCTTCATGTTTGGTTTTTGGAGCTTATATGCTCACGGCAAGGAAATGGAGGACCAAGGGAGTACTTTTGGTCATTTACCTCTTTCGCCATATTTTGTAGCTTATTTTGGTTACTAAAACTACTTATAGCTTACTTGCGTATTTTTGAAACTTGCATAACATGTTTTGGGCTTATAAAACCTACGGCCCAATAAGCCGCGGCTTATTGTAGACCTTATTGTGGTCCGGCTTATTTTCATGGCTTTTGGTTATAGCTTATTTTGAGATTTAAGAACTTGTGTAGCTTAACGACTTAATAATAAACTACAGATAGCTTATTATGTGCTTAAAAGGCCACGACCCAATAAGTTAAGCCCGAAACCATGGCTTAGTCTTGGTCCGTGAGCCTTGGCTTCTTTTATGGATTATTCGTTGGACTTATGTTCTTAATAGGCTTGATAATGGGCCTAAAATGGGTTTTCAAACTAATAAACAATATATTGGACTACTAATGCGCCTCAAGGCCCAATAAGCTAAAACTAGTTATTTTGCGGACTTTTGGTAATGATTTATACTTATATATATATATATATATATATATATATATATATATATATATATATATATATATATATATATATACATATACAAATTTTGGATAGTCAAATAGTCATTTGAAGGAAATGCGTCTTGATAAATAATGCGAAATGTGAATTTTGGTCGTTTTGTCGGAATTGATTTATTTAAGAGAAAGTGTTTGAAAAATGAGGTTTGAAAACGTTGGAAACGTCTTATAAACGAATGGGTCATGCCGAAATTTCATAAAAAGATTATACTTAGAATATTCTACTAAAAACATAATTTCTTAAAAATCCGACAATAGGACAAAATAATAAAATATTATTATTTTAATAAACCGACTAAAAGAAGACAATATATTTTATAATCTTATAAATTATAAAAATTCTATTAATGATTTAACGTAACTAAAACGTGTCACTTTTCACAATTTATACAATTAAACTAAGTAACTAAACTCTACCGGATATATTACCTGAACATATTTATTTACAATTATTATCTAAGTCTTGATATTTTTCTCGTCTAATTATTTAGATACTATGAGTGTATAGTATCTAACACACATACTTTGATATATCTTCTTCGAGTCTTAATCACCAACCATCACGCAACCAATAACATTAAAAGTGACCTTACAACGCATATTTTGACTTCTATGCATCAACCTTAAACATACATTTAAGAGAAATAAATCTAAAATCAGACATTAACGGATTAGGTCGAGTCTGGACGCCGTTGCATACAATTATTTGATCATATCCTCGGCTGCTTTTCACCTGTTTAAAGTTGAGTTCTCGTAGCCCCATTCTTAAACTCTTTTTCGTTGAGGGAAAATGATACTCAAAACTTATTTCAACTACTTTTAATACTGTGGAAAAACCTTTTATTTCTTTTTGGACAATGTTATGTGCCTATGATTGCGTGTATGAATGCTATGTGGACACTATATGAATGCCATGCGAACACTATGTGAATGCTATGCGAATACTATGAGATCTATTTATGCGAAGTTCCACTGTGAATTTATGCACTACACTATTTAGCTGACTGTGTAGCTCCAACTGGTAGGCGATAGGTCCGAATGACTATAAGCGCATGGGGATTCTATTGTTTGTTGATTTGGGTTGGGATCCCTTGTTTGATGTGTTGATTATGTTGATAATTTAAATACTATTGTATGCATTCTGCTTTCATATTGCACAACTGTCCACTCTTAAATTCTAGCACAGGAACTGGGTTTACTCCTAAACCTTCGAGCTCACCAACGTAATGTTGACCCTTTCGAGTATCATTTTCAGGTAATGCGAATGATTCATGATGCCAGGATTTGAGACTTTAGCGGACCTAAGGGCATCCATTTTGGACTTATCATTGAAAGTTGTATTGAGACTATGTTTAAGTTTTGTTCATCTAATTTCCTTTAGACTTGTATCCCTCCGGTTGTTAGGTGTTGATTGTAATAGATTTCAGACTATGTGATGTGGTTCAACCTATTTTGACACAAGTTCCATACTTGTTGTTGGAGGATGTTGTAACACTTGTTTTAATGTATGTTAGTTTTCTCTATATTGACGCTTTGTGTTATGACGATCAATCCTCCGTCACGCCTCGTGTTTTCGCCATAGTCGAGGTGTGACATATTGGTATTCAGAGCCAAGGTTATAGAGAATTAGGTGGTTTGGCCTAGACTTGAACCTAAGAACCTTCATATAGCTTACATTATAGGATCTATGTGTGCGGTGTTCCACTTATACTTGCTTTTGCATGTATCTATAATCTATCTTATATTATATATCTTATATTATCTATCTTATATCATCTATCTTATATCGCCTATCGTATATCGTCTATCTTATATCGTCTATCTTATATCGTCTATCTTATAGCATCTATTTTATATCGTCTATCTTATACATCGTATATCGTCTATCAAACTAGATGAGTCAATCACTGAGCTGCGTAAGCGAGATACTGAGTACAACTGGGAAAGGAGGCATATATAAGTATGGTTGTCAATGTAATTATAGATGCGTTACGACCCACGTGGATTTGACTATCTTGTTCGCTCAAATCAGTGTTGACACCTTAGGACCGTATATATGCGTACTATAGTATATTAGGACCGCCTATATGTGAAATCTCCCTCCTACTTAACGTTACCTGCATCCTACCTTGTGTAGACAATGCCGCCAAGAATGACAACATGAAGTGCAAGCCAACAGACTGTTGCACCACGAGGTGGAAGGACGGGTGGATGGACTGGTAGAGGAGGTAGAAGAACTAGAGAATCGACAGGCAGAGTTGGTGGTCGAACGGGAGACCAAGATGGTCAAGCAGGTAACCGAGGTATTGGGACAAATGGAGGCGTTGACGAAGTCCTTCACTTCTCCACAGTCATCGCTCAGCAATTATAAGATCTAGTTCCTACCATCATTGCTCAAGTAGGTAACCACGCTAGCAACATCCAGGGTGATGTTAGGAGTGCTAATGTGAGCAATGGTCGAAATGGTTGTTCGTACAAGGAGTTTATGACGTGTAACCCAAAGGATTATGATGGGAAAGGTGGTGCAATAGTCTACACTCGCTGGATTGAGAAAATGGAATCAGTCCAGGACATGAGTGGGTGTGGAGCTAACCTGAAGGTCAAGTACACTTTCGGTTCATTTATTGGTAAGGCACTAACGTGGTGGAACACCTAGGTCCAGACTAAAGTTCGGCTGCAGTTGGCATGACCTGGGAAGACTTTAAGGGTTTGATGAGAAAGGAGTTTTATCTAAACAATGAGTTGCAAAAGCTGGAATCCGAGTTTTGGTGTCACACGATGGTCAGAGCTGGCCATGTTGCGGACACTGATCGATTACACAAGCCTGCAGGTTTAGTACCTCATTTGGTTACCCCTGAGAAGAAAAGGATTGAGAGGTATATATCTGGCCTTGCTTCACAGATCCGTGTGATAGTGGCAGCAACGGAGCCAACAACAATTCAAAGTGTTGTGTTAAAATCTGGATGCTAACCGATGAGGCATTTAGGAATGGATCGTTGAGGAAGAATACTAAAAAGAGAGGAAATGGTGGGGAATTAAGTAGGGATGGAAATGTTACGGATGACAACAAGAGATCTAGGACTAGTGGGGCATTTGCCATAGTCACTAACCCTGTTAAGAAAGAGTACATGGGTACGACACCTAAGTGTACAAACTGTAGCTTTCACCATAACCCCGAGATGCCATGTTATAAGTGTACGTGCTGCAATCGTTTAGGGCACTTTGCAAGGGATTGCAGGGTGGGGCCTATGATGGTGACTCCATTGAATGTTAGGAACCCAAAAACTGCTAGAGGGGCGTGTTTTGAGTCTAGTGGTACTGATCACTACAAAGCAACATGTCCTAGGTTAAACCGAGCACCAAGACAAGGAGGAAACCGTCAAAATCAAACTATGGCTATTGAGGGAGGTCAAGGTCGTGGAAACAATGGCAATCAGGCACGTAGAGGAGCATTCATGATGGGAGCAAAGGAAGCTCGTCAGGACCCGAATATTGTGACGGGTACGTTTACTCTAAATAACCATTATGTCAAAACACTATTTGATTCCGGTGCCGACTATAGCTTTGTTTCCACTACTTTCATACCTCTGTTAGACATAGAGCCTAGTGACCTAGGTTTTAGCTATGACATTGAAATAGCCAGTAGACAACTAGTAGAAATCAATAAGGTTATACGTGATTGTAAGCTGGAGATAGAAGGACATACCTTTGATATCGACTTGATACCGTTTAGACACGAAAGTTTTGATGTAATTGAAGGGATTGACTGGTTGTCCCGGCACTAGGCCGAAATCATTTGCCACGAGAAGGTAGTTAGGATTTCACTACCATGCGGTGAAATACTTAGAGTCTTAGGAGAAAAACCAGAAGAGAAGGTGAGATACCTCATGAGTGCAAAGATCTAAGAGTAGAAACTGAAAGACATTGTTATAGTTAAGAACTTTCCTAAGGTATTTCCTGATAGCCTATCAGGATTACCACCTTCCCAAGAATTCGAGTTTCGTATCGACATAACCTCTGGAGCAATGCGAGTCGCGAAGTCTCCCTATCGTTTGGCACCCTCTAAAATGGAGGAGTTGTCAAGTCAACTCAGAGAACTCTAGGATAAGGGTTTCATTCGACCAAGTTCATCACCATGGGGAGCATCGGTATTATTTGTCAAGAAGAAGGATGGTTCATTTAGGATGTGTATCGACTATATGGAGTTGAATAAGCTGACCATCAAGAACCATTATCACCTCCCTAGAATAGATGACATATTTGACCAACTGCAAGGATCACAGTATTTCTCTAAGATAGACCATCAGTCCGGATACCATCAGCTAAGAGTGAACGAGGATGACATTCCAAAGACTGCATTTAGATCTTGATATAGACATTTTGAGTTCACAATAATGCCCTTTGGTTTGACGAATGCACCAACGGTATTCATGGATTTGATGAACCGAGTATGTAGACCTTACCTAGACAAGTTTGTGATTATATTCATAGATGATATTTTGATCTACTCTAAGAACAAGGAATAGCATGATATGCATCTAGGGTTAATCTAAGAATTGCTCAAGAAGGAGAAAATGTACGCAAAATTCTCTAAGTGTGAATTCTGGTTGCAATAAGTACAGTTCCTTAGGCATGTGATTAATGGTGATGGTATACATGTAGACCCCAGTAAGATTGAAGCTGTTAAGAATTAGGAAGTACCTAGAAATCCATCCGAAGTTCGTTCATTCTTAGGATTAGCGGGATATTATCGCCGATTCATTGATAATTTCTCCAAGATTGCTAAACTGCTTACAATTTTGACTCAAAAGAATAAGACCTACATTTGGGGTGAGGAACAGGAAGAAACATTTCAGATCTTGAAGGATAAGTTATGTATGGCACCTGTTCTAGCTCTCCTGGAACAGAAGACTTCGTAGTATACTGCGATGTGTCAGGTCTAGGACTAGGTTGTGTGCTTATGCAGAGGGGTAAGATGATCGCATATGCCTCTAGACAATTAAAGATACACGAGAAGAATTACACTAACCATGATTTAGAATTGGGCGCAGTTGTATTTACTCTTAAGATTTGGAGATACTACCTGTATGGTACACAGAGCGTCATATACACTGACCATAAGAGTCTCCAGCACATCTGTAATCAGAAAGAACTGAATATGGGTCAACGTCGTTGGATAGAGCTATTCAGTGACTATGACTGCGAGATCCGCTATCATCCAGGTAAGGCAAACATAGTAGCTGATGCACTAAGTAGAAAGGAGAGAATTAAGCCTAAGAGAGTTCGAGCAATGAACATGACCATTCAGTCGAGTATCAAAGATAGGATACTAGCGGCTCAAAATGAAGCATCTGAGGTTGTTAATGCACCAACAGAAATGCTGCGAGGGTTAGACAAATAGATGGAAGGTAGGAGTGATGGAGCATGGTACTATCTAGATTGAATATGGGTGCCTTTGACGGGTGATGTGAGAACCTTGATAATGGATGAAGCCTATAAGTCGAAGTAATCAATACACCCAGGAGCTGATAAGATGTACTATGACCTTAGGGATATGTACTGGTAGCCAAGAATAAAGAAAGATATAGCCTTGTATGTTAGTAAGTGCTTGACTTTTTTGAAGATTAAGGCTGAACATCAGAGGCCATATGGCTTGCTACAGTAACCTAAGATTCCCGAGTGGAAATAGGAGAGAATAGCCATGGATTTTGTCATGAAATCGCCAAGGACCAGTAGTGGGCATGATGCAATCTAGGTCATCGTTGACTAATTGACCAAGTCTACTCATTTTATACCGATGCATGAAGACTATAAGATGGATAAACTAGCTAGACTTTACCTTAATGAAATCGTAGTAAGGCATGGTATGCCAATCTCGATCTTATCCGATAGTGATAGTCGCTTTACATCAAGGTTTTGGCAGTCAATGCAGGAAGCATTAGGAACTAGGTTAGACATGAGTGCGGCTTACCATCCACAGACTGATGGTCAAAGCAAGCGTATAATTCAAACATTGAAAGACATGCTCACAACATGCGTCATAGACTTCAGGGGAAGTTGGGATGTTCATCTTCCATTAGTTAAGTTTTCCTATAATAACAATTATCATTCTAGTGTGAGATGTGCATCGTTTGAAGCACTTTATGGGAGAAAGTGACGTTCACCAATCCTATAGGCAGAAATTAGAGAAGGACAATTAATAGGGCCTGAGATAGTGCATGAAACCACTGAGAAGATCTCACAGATCAAGGATAGGCTTAAGGCTGCACGTGATCGTCAGAAAAGCTATGCAAGTAGGAGAAGGAAACCTTTAAAGTTCAGTGTAGGTGACCATGTTCTACTCAAAGTGTCACCTTGGAAAGGTATGGTACGCTTTGGGAAGAAAGGCAAGTTAGCATGATTGGTTAAATTTTTACTTCTTAACTATATATATAATATAATAAAATAAAATATATATATAATCTAGAAAAAAAACAACAATCAATGATGCCAGGAGCAGTATAGACTATTCCCGGGTCGTTAATCCCCAATGAGGCTGTGCTGGAAAATCGATACGGTCGGAAGATTTGAGTTTGAAGGAAAGAAATGATTTGAGAGTGCAGGAAGTTAAATTAAACAATACTAAACAAAAACGTTTAAGAAAAACCTAAAAATTACGAAATTAAGCAAAAAAACGAGAGCACGGATCCCGAACAAAGGGGGAAAAACCTAAAATCTTTAAAATTAACCCTACGAAGAAATTTTCACTTCTAAACTACTCTAGGAGACAAATAACGAAGAATGAAAAAGACTAGACCGAAAACGGAGTTCGTTTGACCCAAAAACGAGTCAAGACAAAAAACCGCACCCGGACCCGTTCTTTAAAAAGCAAAAAGTTGTAAAAATGACCTTACGAAATTTTTTATATTTTTCCTACAAACTATATGACTAAATAAAATTTTCTAAAAAAGAAAAATATTTTTTTGCTAATTTTTGTATTTTTTATGAATTTTTAAAACTTTTAACTAAATTAAATTGTAAAAAATACTAAACGACTCCGAAAAATTCTGAAAATTTTACTAAAAATGCTAGACACTATAATAATCCTACGAAAAATAAGAAACAAAAAATTGGCTTAATGAATAAGCCCGAAATAAGCTATAACAGCTTATACACTACAAAGCCAAAATCGTGTATAAATAACTAAGCCCTTGGGACTATAACGAAAAAGTCCCAAGGGCGCAGCGGTATGTGTGTTGAGAAGAAAGGTGTACGAGGGTTGAGACCCGGGTTCGAGTCTTGCTCACCCGGGTAACCCCTTGTCTCCTTTCTTTTTTTTTGGAAAAACTTTGTAAAACAAAGTTGTTAAGCTCGTGGGGCTTAACAACTTTCTCAACTACAACTTTTTCTGAAAAGCTATAAATAAGCTTTAAAACAGCTTAAAAAACGACAGAAGCTTAAAATTTGAGCTTAAAGCTAAAACTACTAAGTCATTGGGACACTTGGGACAAATAAGCTAAACTAGGACAAATAAGCTAAGGGAGCTATCTAAGCTATCCTAATAAGCACTAGAGGGCTTAAAAACTAAAACTAAATAAGCTGGGAAAAGGGCTTAATTGACAGAACACTAAAATAAGCTTAAAAACTAAAAAGCTAATAACTACTAACTCAAATAAGCAAGCTAAAAGGTAAATAAGCACAACAACTAACTACACTATCAAAATAAGCTACTAGGAGTCAAATAAGCTCATTAAATAAGCTCAATAAGCCAGAATGAAAACAAACACCCTCTAAACTAAGCCTAAGCAAAAACAGTCAAAGGGGGTCTTTTAGCTTAAAAATAAGCTATCTAAAAAACTTTTTAAGGGCTGAAATTGAAAGGGCTTATCGAAGAGCTTATGGACTCTTAAAATAAGCCAAAATCTTCAAAAGCTTGGGCTTAAGTTCTCTAAAAAGCTAAGAGAGAGGGCTTAAAATTCACCCCCTAGCACCAGGGGAGAATTAATGCTAAAGAATAAGGGCTTAATTTGACAGCTTATTTTAAGCTGTCAAATAAGCTCAGAATAAAAAGAAAAGTTGAAACAGATGAAAAACACTAGGACATGGACTTGTGCACAAATTTTAAGCTTCCAAAAACCATTTAAGATTGCTGATTTTAACTCTTGAAAAAGGGCTTTTTTTGCTTTTTTTAAAAAAATGACACTTAATCTTGTGGTTTTGACTCACAAGTTAAAATTGACTCCATATGGTTTTGTCAGCTTGTTTTAACACACAATGACACACTTTTTGACACTAAAACTTTAGTATACAATGGCTTATCTAAATAAGTCATTGTATCCCTTTTTAAAAACACAGTTTTGACAATAGCAAAAAAAAACTTTGAAAAACAGTTTTGAGCTTAAAGATTTTGGAAAACAGGCTTGAATAAGCTTAAAAACTTAAGCTAAAGCTAACTTTGTGACCACAACCCATACAAAACTGTTTTGACCCGTTTTTACACTTAACCCAAACACCCCTTTAATATCTTAAAAGTGACTTTTAAGCTATACAAAGCTTAAGAAATCTAAACATTTAAAAGACTAACACTAACTTTTTTTTTAAAGCCAAAATTAAACAATAAAAAGGGTAAAAGAAACAATTAAGCACTTAAATGGATAATCTAAGCATGTGACAGAATAACTAAAGTAGAGACAGTTTTTAGCAATTTGAATGTAAGTGAAAGGAAATCAACTACAAGGCATACTTTAGCATAAATAAACACCAACAAGCACAAAAGAACAGTAATAAGCAAAAAAATAAGCTAATAAGCAATTGCTACAGTAACTTTTAAGCAAAATTTAAAAGGGAATGTACCTTTAATCCTTTGCTCAAAACAGGATTTTTGAAACCTATTAAGCTCTAAAACCTACCCACAAGCTTATAATAAGCTAAAACAAAAGGCCAATCCAATAAGGCCTTCCATATTGCATATTCCTCCATACTTGATTCAACATAACTTTTGTCTCCTTTTTCAAATTTTTCTAATGCTTTGTATAAAAGGTTGAAAAAACATATATATTAAAAAAAAATAAAACAAGTAACTTAGAAACACAATATCAAAAGCAAACTGAATTTCTCATTAATCTTTAAAACAGAATTACATAAAAATTTCACTAATCACTTAAAAGAAAATTATATGAAAACTAACTTAAAAACTGACTTTTTTAAAAGAAAACTACTCTTAGCCTCAAGGGCTTTACAATGCTTAAATAGGAAGAACGACTAGGGTTCCTTCTTGGAATTCTTGTCTTCTTGCAAGTGTGTTTGTTTGTAGACACACAAATGAAGTGTGTTTGTTGTGAGAGTGCAAAGAACAAACAATCCTGGCCCTCCATTTTTCTTGGCCCCCAAGTCGAAGTATATTAACCTTTGATGATCTTGGTAGATTTATGGATTGCCAACATGGCAAACCCATGTGGGGGTGGGTTAATAGGATTGTGAAGTTTTGGTGTATATGTGGGAAAGTCAATGAGGAGGGAAATGACAGTTTGTGGGGTGGTGATTTTGCGGGAACAAACGAAGGAGATGACAGTAAATTCGAATGTTAGGTGAGGGTTTGTTGGTTTGGCAACTTTGTCCCCAAAGTGTAAGAGGTTGTTGCACCACACGTCCTTGTGGTGTTAAAAGTTTAGGACTTGGCAAATAACCCCCCAAGGGTTATAATGATCATTACACCACAAGTCCTTGTTAGTTATAAGAATTTGACCTTGGCAGCTTTGGCCCTTGGGGTATTTCTTATGATAAAATTGCAGAATGTGCCCTCCTCTTCAATTCTTCCCTTTTCTTCGTTTAATTAACCATCTATATAATAATAGAGGCATGATTAAGGTTTTTGTGAAACGACTTAGACATGAACAATGAGTGACATTTTATTTTGCATTTCGCGAATTAAAAATGCTTAAACATTTCGGATGAAATAATTAAGTTGTCGAGATTTATCAGAATGTATTTAATAGTAACAAGACTATTAAAATGAGAATGATACGTTTATGAGATTTATTTCATCATTCCTAGACCTAGACTTAAAAAGGTTCACGTTTAAGTGGTTTGGTGAGGATGCCGGCGATGTTGTCTTCCGAAGAATTTTTTTCGGTGAATATATTTCCTTTTGGACATTGTCGCAAAGGAAATGACCACGAATTATGATGAGTTTTCAATCCTAAGATCGATGGATAATGTTCGATCCTCATTGTGTATGAGGTGAGCATGACGATAAACCATTGTGACATTCCTAAGGGTATGGAGAGGACTAACCATCGTGACATTCCTAAGAGGATGCCGACGATGTTGTCTTCCGAAGAAATTTGTTAAAGAGGCTACGAATCACTTATGTAGAAACTTGTAAGACCTTTGTCATACGAGACTTGATGTAAGCTTTTAGCTTTAGGAAGAGCATTTTAACATATGTTGTTAAAAGGCTTGAATATGAATGTTTGGATATGACCTTTAACGTTTGCGATCGCAAGTTAAAGATACTTGAATATTTTGGATGAAATATTTAAGTTGTCAAACCTACTTGGATGAGTGTTAGATATGTATCTAACTTTTCCTTGACAAAAAAGTGGATTATTTGGAAGAAGGCGAGATGATGATTAAGAGAATGTGTTGGTGAAGACTCTAGGAGATATAAGACTATTTTATAACTCTTTTGACATTTTAGATTTGTGATACGGACACGAAGAAAAATATTATAGTGTAAGAAAATATATACCTAGATGCATAATACATATAGATATAGGCATATAAGTTTATCTAAGCATGCATCGACGCAATAATCAAAGAGATTAATGTGTAAGACTCTATGGCATTTAAATGTTAATTGTCATATATTAAGTTAATATAGTGTAGGTGTACAATTAACACGTAAGTCATGTAAAATGACACATACAAAACATGATAATTTTAAATGTAATCGGCATGTAAAACATGTTAGCATTTAGCATTTAAGAGCATGTGTTATTTTGATAAACTAAGAAATATTTTATCTAAATTGCTAGAAGAAGACAAATGTCTTTATAGTAGACATGCATTTAATATCTAAGCAA
>BQNB010074087.1:1979-31903 GCA_026074375.1 Tanacetum coccineum
GAAAGCTCAAGATTTAAAGACAAAGACTTCCGCTAACTCTGATTTAAAGCTTTCAAGATAATGCAAAAGTATGAGCATGTTGGTCAAAGAATCAAGATCTCAAGATGGCATAGACGATAAAGACAATAACAAAGGCTCAAAGTCTAGATCGTAAAGCATGAAGGAACAAACCTACAACAAAGAACAAAGAAAAAGACAAAGACCACATGAGCTTAAACGACAAAATCAATCTCATTGATCTCATGAAGGAGTGTCATCAATGAACTCACTTCGAGGGAGATTGTTAGCCTCAAAATATTGAGCTGAACAGGAAGTTCGTTCATTACGTGTACGAGTCTCGGTCATTTAATTAGTTAACGTTGTAATACGAAAGTATCAGGAATTGGGCTCGATAGTTAATCTAATATTGTATATGTTTCGGGTTTAATCCCAAGTAAAACTCGAGCCCGGGTCCTAGTTAAATATCCCGCGTATCATTTAACGCGATGAGGTATATAAACTCTTTACTATTTAGAAAAGAGTTAGTTGTTCATTCTAAATTAATTCTCTTTTTCCTATTTTCTCTTATCTCTCTCTCTCTACAAAACAACTCATCTCTCTTTCTCCTTTCTAGTTCTAATTCGTGTATGTTATATGTTATGAAGTGATTACGGGATCCTACAGTAATTTGAGTTGATGGAAGGTTGGATTAGAAGTGTGATAATGGTTTGTGGTTGTCAAAATCAAAGTTGCATACTTAAGTCCCCTATTTGATTATGACAAAAAGGGGAAGAAGATTTACAAAGAAGATGTGCAACGTATAGATCCTTGGTGGAATTGCATGGATTAAGGGGAAGTATGTTTCATTCATATATTAACTTCAGGGAAAGTTTGTGCTTATTTGGTTTTGTCATTATCAACTAGGGGAAGATTATTGGGAAATATATTTTGAGTTGATAAGACAAAACAATAAATGAAAAGGAAATAAGAGGAACTTAAATGACAATTATGGAATTCTACAAGCTGGTGGAGGATATTCTATAAAAGATAAAAGATTCTAAAAGATATGATTCTTGAAGATAAAGATAAAGTTTATTAAAGAATTAAAAGATTTAGTTTCCTTATACAATTATGTTTCCCCTTGTAAATCTAGATGGACTCTACTATATAAAGAGATCCCTAGATATAGTTTTAGGTGTGTCAAAGATGTAAACACCAGAAAAGTGTGTGTGTGTATAGGCGTCAAGTCCTCTAAGTGGATGCCTAGGGTTTGTGTGTTTTAGCCTCAAGGATCTTTGATTCCTTGTTATAGTTTAGATAACACGTTCTAGAATTGATCATCTAGAATTGGGGCTGTTAGGAACGTTTGGTTATTAATGAATAATAAAACCTTGTTAAACATCATTATTCCTTTTGTTATTATTCCGCTGCATATTGTTAATCTTTGATGTTTATAATCCTAGATGAGATCTAACCTATCTCGATCTTAAATGATCTTAGAGTCTATCATATTATTTTAGATTCTACATGCATGTAGATGGTTAAACACTTTATCATATGCTTCCCCTAAAACCAATATGTTAACCATCTCTTAAATCTCTAATTGTGTTGGCTCTTTGTAATGACTACTGATGAAGAAAACTCAGTATTACAAACTTGATGTTGAAGTAGAATAACCCAAACTTATGTCTTATGTCATGTACTATCCATGTGAATCCAAACTCATACTGATGATATATAAGTAGACCTCAATCTCTTAACAAAATCCTCATCCAAATGAGACACTAAGCACTACAACGTAACTCCTTAAAGTGATAGCAAATGTGCATTGAGCACCAAAAGTTTGTAGATCACACATTGCTAGATTTGACAAGTCTTTGTCAACATTGATTTTAAGCTCGAACAAGTTATCTTCAAAGTCATAATCTAACCAAATTCGACTTTAAGATATGATAAGAACACTCACTCGTGAAATTCCACTTCAACTACAAATAAGTGATAAACAATTATCTCTGTAACCAATTCTTGCAATTAATCCAAAAAATAATAGCCTTTTTCTATCTGATCCAATCTGAGATCAAAAACTGTGTGTTATCCGTTATCAAACAAAGCTAGCAGTATTAAATCTAAAATTTGTCCTAGCAGTAGTAACCAACATATATACTACTGCTTTTAATTGCTAGCAGCATTAAGTATATTGATAGCATAAAGTATACGAGCAACATTAACTTTGCAGATTACTACTGTTCTTCATTACGAGCAGTATTAACAACATACTAGCAGCATTAAGTCTTAGCATTGGCAGCACTAATCAATAACTAGCAGTATTAACTTTTCTTTAAAGAGCACGAATCAGTAGCATTAACACTAACAAAGCAGCATAAACATTACTATTCGAAACCCTAGCATCATAAACTAAATACTACTTTAATTACCTTTTATTCTTTGCAAGCTGCCATATCTGCTGCTCCTATCATAAAAACGATCATGAAGCTGCTTCTTTTTCACATACCATACTTTCAGACCCATTCAAGAACCACCTTAAGCTGAGAAATCCATGGCTTACGTAAAGTATCATCAACATCAAACCACTATAATCTGCTATTGTCATTGCCAAACAATGACTCTTAGGCTGCTGCTTCTTTGTTACTTCTTTAAACGACTCCCAAACAAGCAACCTTCTTGTCGATCAGATAACTTCCCAATGACCTCAGCAACAAGGGTTTTCATTGATACCACAAACCTAATCTTGTAGTCACTGTGATTTAAACATACCATTCTTGCAACATAATTTAGTAATAACTATAGACGAAACCCTACAGAAGGTTTAATCTTGTCGTTAATCATCAAACCATTAATCCCAGCAAAAGATAAATTTGTGAATGTACCAATATGATTTCCAAGCAATACAAACGAAACCCTTAAAGCAGATTTGTATCTTTAAAACAAGTAGCATACTATAACGAGCCTCTGGATTTTGTAACCAAAAACCACAGTTTCCTGCTTACCGAATTAGGGTTTGGTGGAAACCCTAATTTTACCGAACTTGAACTGTTTACCGAAAAAGCAGAAACTCGAAACTCTTATACTTTAAAAAAACCCTATAGATCCTAGATCAAGAGCCACATGGCTCTGATACCAATTGTGAGAATCGTTTAAGCTTACTAGGATCAAAAATAACAAAGTATTGATACGCAGTCGAATATAAATAAAGAACAATGTTATTTTCACAAGGTTTTTCATTACATACAAGCCCTAATTCTATATGATCAGTATAGAACGGTTACATAATTGTAACAAGATCAAAGAAATCTTTGATCTTAGAGCTAAATCACATACTCTAGATGTCTACATCTTTTCTTGTGCACACAATCACACACTAAAACAATGTCTAGGGATCTCTTTATATAGAGAGTCCATAAGACTTACAAAGGAATCTTAATTGTATTGGGAAATTAAATCTTTCCTAATCTTTGATCTTTATCTTTTAAGCAAATCTTTTAGAATCCTCCATCTTTTGTAGAATTCCATATTGTTGACTTTGATCCTTTTGTTTCATTCTTTATCCTTTTGAGCAAGTTTTTTTGTATCATCGAATCAATAATTCCCAACAAAAACCAATGTTACTTGAGCTCTAAAGACTTTAAATGTCTTTTAATTGACCTTGTGTGTCAGCTCAAGTCTGAAAAGTTGTTATCTTCTTGTTTTTAGGATAAATATACACTAGTGCACACTTTCCTTTAGTTAAAGAACGAGTCCTAAGTTGATACTTACTTAGAAGTCGTCTTTCCCGAGCAATAAATTTTTTTGAAAAAAATGCTCAAGACGAAGAACATTTCTCTTCTTTTTGATAAAGCGCACTGAAACATACACTTTTCTTTTCTTTAAAACCGAGTTGTGTATTGAGGTATACATAAGTCATAGACTTGAGCTCAAAAACTTTGAATGTTTTGTAAATAGCTTAAGACGGAAAAGATTGAACTTTTCGTTGTTAGGATAAGTTATCTTTAAAAATAAACTTTCCTTTATTTGAAGTCCGGATTATGTACTGATTTGTACATAAGCCATTAGAAAATTTAGAAATGACATGTTTTGAAAGTATTTAAACTCTTGTTTGAACTTTATTTACATACTCGTGCCAATATTAATCGACAATTCTAAGTACGTAAATATTATCGATGCCAAGAGACATGTCGAGAAGATTCTTTTTGGTATTTTATTCAGTTTTTAATTTTGTATTTGGTTTTTGAAAATTTTCTATTTTTCTATTTTGTTTTTCTAAAGATTTTCTGAAATAATCAAAAATTAAAGTTTGAACAAGTGTAGAAGATGGTATGATATTAACATTTGTTGAACCCTTGGAAGAAATGGGTTCGGAAGCCATTGTTGTACCTGCACTCAAAGAAGAAGAGTTTGCACAAATAACAATGTTAGGAGTATATGTTTCCTTTCCTAATGGTGAAGCACTATCATTCGTGTTGATGCAGGTTTCAACAGTATTCCTAGTAGGAATCCACTTAAGACCAACATAAGTAAATATTTTACCCGTTGGTTTCCATGTAAGACCAGATCTAGGAGGCGTTGCTTTCACATATATAGCGGAAGACTTATTTGGAGAAAACTTATGCCCTATGGGGATCTGTCTGCCATGATTCTTAGAACTGTTTTTCTTTTCTATGAGTATGTATATTTTTGTTGTTTTATGAGATTGTGCATCCTTTTTCTGTGCAGAGGTACGAGAATTTACCTTAAAGAGGTATTTGAAGATACATACATTGTTATTTGCACTGTAAATGCACTTTTTGCATGTAGGACATGCCAAGTCTTTTGACTTCAAGAAAGGATTTTGATTCCTAGGTTTTTCTGCTATGTGAACAACATTGTTTGTTACCTGAGAACTCATGGATGGTGGGCAATTCCTAGTTTGTTGATTGTAGTTCCTAAGTTTTGGTTTGCTACCATTAGCAGTGTTGGGTAATCTATCAGGAGTAATCACACTAGGTTTTGAATTTAAAGCTTTATCTTTCTAAAGTTGTGTCTTTTCTTAGCTTCCTCTAGGTAGTAGTTATGAACCATGTCATTGGAACCTACAGATTCCTTTGGTGACTGAAATGACACACGTTTTGAGCTACTCCTTAAAGGGCCAGGTGCATTCACATGATAAGGCTTAGCAAAAGCAGATTGTCTTGCTTGAGGCCAAGAGTGTGGAGTGAATGGTTTTGTAAAATCATTTTTCTCAACAACTTGGGAGGCAAACCAATTTTTTGAAAATAAAGATCGTTCAAATTTAATTGTAGTCGGTTGTCTTACAATTAGTTGATTTATGATTGGTTGCGAAGGCGGTTTCCCCAAGATTAATGGTTTTCCAAAATTAGTATCCACACCCTTACCTTTTATTTTCTCATTGAGTTTATTTAACTCACTTATGGCAATGTTCTTGTCTTGTAATTGAGCTTTCAAATCTTGTATTACGAAATATTGTTCATTTTGATCTCGAAATGAAGAAGATTCTTGTTGTTTCAAAACTTTTTCGTTTTTAAGTTGTTCCTGACATTGTTGTAAAGCAAGTTTAAGAGAAATTAAGTGTTGCTCAAGTTTTGAAAAACTTTTTAAAAGCTCATTATAATCTTGTTTACCAACAATTTCAGTTTGTTTTGAAAGCTCATTCGCAAGACATTTACATTCTTTTATTTTCTCAAGGTACAAACATTGCATTTTAGTTTGTTCATCTATATCAGCTAAAGAACAAAGAATAGCACACATGATATGTTTTGAGAGACATTCTTTCAAGAGTAGATCATATTCATTTGAAAAATCATTTTTATCAGATTGCAGTTCGTCAAGTTCTTTTTCAAGAGATTGGACGTATTGTAAATCATCAAACATTTCTTCTTTAAGCACTTTTTCAAATTCACTAGCATTTGCTCTTGTCTTTTCCGCAAGTGGCATTAAAAGATCTTTTACAAGCACAGTTATCTCATGAGTAATTGGTTTGTCCAACCGATTTTCTAAACGACTTTGCCAATCAATGTCAATGATTGTTTGAAAATTAGTAATATTGTGTTTAACAATATGAAAAGCTTATCTACTCTTACTTATAGAAGCTTGAGTATGAAAAAATCTAATGTTTTTCACAATATTTGGCTTGTGTTTGACAAACGATTTTCTCCATAATTTCTTTCTAATTTCATTGGCAAAATACAATTGATCTTGAGATTTCTGTGTTTTTGGTGTAAAAAGCTTGTAAAGACTGTTTTGATATGTGTAATCGTAATGTTTGACTGATATGTCGACTCGTAAAGACTGTTGTGTTTAACAATACGAAAGACTGTTTGTGGTGTATGCTTGTCTACTCTTATCCAATTTTCGTCTACTCTCTTTCTCAAGAATGAGTGTGTCTTCACTATTTGGTGCAAAAATATTCGCAAGATTATCTTTATCGAATGGCACCGTATACAAACATGGTTTTTCAGATTGAGCTTTTTTGAGGTACTTAGGATTTACAAAACTTGCTCTACCATTATAATACGAACTTGGATTAGGAGCTAGCATATGAATGGTTTGGACAGACTGATTAGTTTATAAACAACGTCGTTTAAAAACTTTACTTGATTTTCCAAAGCAATTATTTTATCAATATCTTTATCTTGACTTATTTTGAAATCCTTTTGCACTTGTTCTTTTTCTTTCCGAAGAAGATCATATCGAATGCTTTCTAAAGATCTTTGGTATATTAACGCAGCATTCATCTCTTTAAATTGGAAAGTTTCATATGCTTGTGTTTTTAAAGCTTCATGGGATTGGTACGTTTGCTGTGCTAATAAATCAAGAGTTACTTTATATTTACGTTCGATCTCTTCTTTTTCAAGTTGACAATTTTTATACATTATGCACTTCTCAAGCTTAACCTCTTTGTGAAGAAGTGCACTTGTGCATCTATCTTGAATGTCATTTGACACCTCAAGAGCATATTTGCCTTCATTTAGTTCATGAGTGAGTGCATCATTTGCTTTCCTTAATAGCTTTTGAATCGTTTTGTTTTTATCATTATCGAGTTTTAAATTTGCAATTAAGTTAACAAGCACGACACGCTCATCTTCATGATCATCAGCATTTTGGTCATCCTCAAATTCATCATTACACATATCTGATGAATTAGGTGTGGTATTGCTATCAACCTTTTCCATCAAAGATGTGTCATTCATGTTCTCAGGTTGCTCAGAATGTTGAGTTTCAACAACAAATACATTATATTCAGCAGTATATGGTACCTCAGCCATTGGTTCTGTGTCATAGGAAGGTCTAATATCTGTATCATCCTCAGAATTGCTTCTTTCACTGCATTCATTCCTTGACCTACTGCTTTCATTGCTAGATGTGCTGCTTTAATTCTCTTTCCAAGAGTCTATCCCACTGCTTTTAGTATAAACCGGACTAGCATCCAATTCTTTAACCTCTTGAACCTTGCACTCTTGAATCTGCAACTTCTTTACATTCATCCGTTGCTTAATTTCTTTGTTATGAAGTATTGATTCAATCATATACTTCTGAATGAAATCAAAGTCGTCGAGTATTCTTTCTTTGAAGGCTTGAGGTTCTATTTATGTGTATGCTTGAAAGTCCTTTCTTAAGTACGTACCATCTAAATTTGAAGACTTTATTAGCATAGAGGTGAAGATTTTCTCAAATGGTGTCTTGAGCACTCTGAAAGCAGTCTGGCAGTTAGACTCATGAAGTGTTTCTTTAGTAAGTTTTGTTTCCAGTGTATCCATGTTCTGAGAGAACATTTTTGTAAATGTGTCAACGTCTTCACCAAATATACGACTAAATGCACGTTCAAATTCACTTGCAGTGACGCCTGGTACATATTTCCATGAAAGACACATAAAGTTTGATTTAAGTGCTCGAAGACCATTTATGCAACTACCTTTCATTATACTTGCTTTCTTTTGAAATCTTTGCATCTCCATTTCTTTTGAATCCGTACACGAAGAAGTATGTTTTGTTTCCATTAAAATCGATTTGTGAAATGAATTACGGATCTTAAGTAGATAAGATTTGTGTTGTGGTGTGTTGTTGTTTGAAATCTTTGAAAAAGATATAAATTTTGTGAATTATTTGTCATTTAAGGATGAAAGTTGTAAACTTTATCAATTGTTTGAGTGTTTTGAGTGAGAAGGACTAACGGTGCAAATGATATGTCTTTAAAGGTTTAATCAGCAAGGACTAGTGTTGCTTTCACTTAAAGGGACTAAGTCTGAAATTACTTGGTTCGGTTGGGTGGTTTGGTTAGTGGTGGTTCGGTGGTGAAGGTACAATTGGTGGAGGATCGGTATGGTGGTTCGGTTGGACCAACTTATATTTAAAAATTTTGCAAGTTGGTGAGGGTCGGTTGGGTGGTTCGGTTGAACCACCTTATATTTACAAATTTTACCACTTGTGGGACTCGAACTCTAAACCTGGAGGAACCAAACTTAATTCCCACCCCTCTAACCAACTAAGCTAATGCTCAAGTTGTGATAGTATTCTCCTTCAGAAGTATTTATATCTTCTTTCGCTGGGCTTTTTCCTTATCATTCGGTGGAATAACAATATTGAGGATCGGTGATATATAAATTTGCAAATAACATTCGTTGTCTTTTTTTTCTTCGTCAAGGCTCGGTGATCTTCTATATCTTTAATTTCGGTGACAACCAAAGTTAGTCTTCTTGATCTTTGCTTGTATATAAAAAATAAAGTTCGCTTATTTTTTATTCTTCAAAACACAAATCAAACCTACCCGTGGCGATTGATACCACATGTAGGATCTCATTTATCACTACATCACTTGATAGAAAATAGGAATAAGAACATAAGAATATTAGAGAGAAGATAGAGAGGGAAAGTAGAAGGAGGGAAGTTCATTTTTTTAAGAGAGAAAACTGGAAATGAAAACAACCAAACTCCTCCTATGGAATCAGAGGGGTATTTATAGGATGGCAAACCCTAAAGAGGGTGTTGTCTACCTTTCTTTACACGAGTTAGGTCGGGCTCGACAATGAAATGGGCTTTAGCCCATAACACTTACAATATTAGCTTAACTGACGAGCCCGTATCCCTTTTAGCCTATTACAATTTTACAAAGTTCCATAAATAATAACAATGACCGAGACTTTATTTAATGACCGAGACTTTATTGATCGACTCAATATTTTGAGGCTAACAAATACCATCAACTTGATCTCAAAGAATGATATTGTGCCTGGCATCCCAAAACTGACATTCGTCAAATATCATCTTTGTTCTTTTTGTGAGTTGAGGAAAGCCAAACGAAAGTCTTTTAAGACAAAAACAACCCCAAGCTCTAAAAGACGGTTACAGCTTCTACACATGGACTTATGTGGTCCTATTAGGGTAGAAAGTATTAATGGAAAGAAATATGTTCTTGATGCGTATTTTCTTTTAAAATATATTTTTATCAAGTTTTAAATTTATAAAACTCGATCTACCTAACGACGCACTAACGGGTAGAGAACCCGATCGTGGGTAGTATAGAATGATAAATCTGAGGTCGTCCCAAGAGCTAAGTTGTAATTAGGTTTAATTTGAAGTGTCACGTTTTGAAAATGGTTTTTGAGTTGATGTAAATTGAAATTAAAAGAACAATAAAAATAAATAACTGAAAGTAAAAGGATAGGAGATATCAAGAGAGAAAACATGCTAACCTAGTTACTTCATTACTATCATTATGAATAAAATTTCTTGTGCAATGTCAAACTATTGTCTTATTACTAGTTTCTAAGGTCCATAGACTTGAATGTGCATATACAATCTATCCTATACTCCCTGCGATTTCGAATCAGTCTCGAATCATCTGGGAGGTAGGTTATCCAGGTTGCAGTGATTAATCCCAACTATTCCCAAAACATATCTAATAACCTATTAAGATTATTAACCCCATCTAAAAGAGTTCTTGTGCTTTTTAAATATTGAGTGATAAGTGCGGTGACCGGTCAGTTTCTACACCAGGTAAGGAGTTAGTGATCCTCCCTAGTACCCATTAGACCCATCATGACAAGATAATATATTAATGGGGAAAGCTAGGTCCAAACCACCCGTACTACCAAAACCCAGGGTTACACAATAGTCAAGGAATATCTAATGAAACCATAATTTAACAGGAAACAATCATAACAAAAGTAATTACATAACTAGGCCAACACTTTAAGTGCTTAGCCGCTCATGGTAACGGTAACATAGTAAGAGATAGAAGAAATCATAAATTGAAAACTTATAATTCTTACAGTATTCGTATTTTGAGTGATTAAATACAAAAACTAAGTAAAGTGTGATCTCCGTTAGACTCCAGGTGGAATTCTTCGAAGGTTGGAAGCCTTTGTCGCCTCTCCAATTGGCTGTGGAGGAAGTGATGTCGGAATAGCTTGAATGAGGCCTCTATTTATAGATATCGAACATGTTACGGCGTAACCAGTAAAGGTGTTACGCCGTAACCAACTTACAAGGCATTCCATAATTAAGCAGTTATTACGGCGTAACCAGATATGGTGTTACGCCGTAACCTTCATATAACTTCCGTATATACGTGATCTTCATTCCATATTTGTGGATCTTCATGGTTACGGCGTAACTGGATAAGGTGTTACGCCGTAACGATAACTTTGACAAGATTTCCTTCCAAATATAGGGTTATGGCGTAACTAGATATGGTGTTACGCCGTAAAGTCTTCCTTGATCTTCGTACTTGCTTAATTTATGTTACGGCGTAACCATTTTTGGTGTTACACCGTAACATTCTTCAGAATTTACACTTTAACTCCTTTTTCCCTTGTTTCTTGTCACTTTCTTGTATTTCACATGAAAACTACAAAATAGCAGAAAATATCTCATTTTCGAGTGTTAGTGAAACATTTGCAGGTATTTTAGGGGGTATTTTGCCACCAAAAAGTATTAAATATTTGATGTTATCAGTTCTTGTAATTGTTGATGACTACTCCAGATACACTTGGACTCATTTCTTGAGATCCAAAGACGAAACTCTAGAAGTTCTCATCGATTTCCTCAGATTGATTCAAAGAGGACTTCATGCTCAAGTTAGAACAGTGTGAACTGACAAAGGCACAGAATTTCTCAATAAGACTCTTCATGAATACTTTTCACAAGAAGGAATTAAACACCAAACGTCTAGAACTCAAACACCTGAACAGAACGACATTGTCAAAATACGGAACCGTACTCTTGTTGAGGCTGCTTGAACAATGCTAAGAACCGCTAAAATTCCTCTGTTCTTCTGGGTTGAAGCAATTGCAACAGCATGTTTTACTTAAAATCGTTCACTTGTAATCCCTCGACATGAGAAGACACCATGCCACATCATCAATGGACGAAAACCTACAGTCAAATTCTTTCACATCTTTGGCTCATTGTGCTACATTATCAGAGATGGTGAGAATCTAGACAAGATGAAAGAAAAAGGCGATGCATGTATTTTTGTGGGATATTTTACTTAGTCCAAAGGTTACAGAGTGTATAACAAGAGAACAAGATTGATGGTTGAAACCATTCATGTTAATTTTGATGAATCGCCTTAAATGACGTTAGATCACGTCAGCTCTAACCCCATTCCAAAATGTCAGACAATGGCACCTGAACATGACAGTTGTTAATCCCAATAGAATAGATCTTGCTTATCTTGTATAAGGCTAAGTTGTATTGAATAAATCCAAAACAACTATGATAGAAACTTTGATTGTGAATATCAAAGACTATGCGAAATCTAGTCAATGATACTAGGAAGAATTTCAATGAAACAGTAATGATAAAGATCAATAACAAACAGTTTACCAAACTTTCAGCCTTAATATAATACAAACACTCTTAATAGTGTTAGGGTTTACAAAACCTTGAAGCTAATCGACTTAGACACTTTTCTAGAGATAGATATATGATTCTATACCCCCGGACCTTCTTTTATACACCAAGGAGTTCTAACAGGTTTACAATATATTCCTAAGTTATCATGTTCTTCTATTCAAATAACTTATACTTATCTTTTACAAAAATATCTCATTCTTATCACATAAGCAGTACTAACTTGATCTAACAGTACTAACTTATACAAACAGTCTTAACTTGAGCAACATCAATATTACTCTAAACGTAGTAAGTAACACTAACAGTAGTAAGTTTTGTGCTAGCAGTACTAACTACTTAGAATATTTTCTTTAGTTTTCACCAGTAGTAGAAATCATAACCATTAGTAGTAACTTCAATATGAGCAACAGTAACTTCAAGCAGCATTAAGAAGCTTTTAATCCCAACAATCCTCCCCTAAACTTGATGTTCATCTTTTGAATCTTCAAGTTTCTTGATTAAAAGTTTTATCTTTACTAGGAGGATGCTTCTAAACACTTCATTCAGGTACATCACCTTCTTTAAGTTGTTTCTTGACCAATCTAAGAAGATCAAATGCCATTTCACACTTATAGTCAACTTAAAGCTTCACATTATTAAACATCTGATGTAGTGTGTGCTTTTTAAGTGGATACATCTTCTCAACCAATAAATAATATGGTATGGTCTGCACTGTTACACAATGAACTCCACAAGAATCAAAAAGCTTCCAATTTAGCACTTTAACTAATTCTTGTTGATTCTTCTATATACTATCTTCAACATGATGTTCAAACATGGTCTTCAAATTCAGATGTAAGAAAGTATCCATGTAATCCACTGGCTCTGTCTTCTTAAATCTAGCTTTGACTATTCTCCAAAGAACTTCTAAGTCATCTCTATCAAAGTTCTTAAGCATTTTACTGAAAGTCAAATACATTTGAGTCTTACCATCTTCTCTGATAATTTAAAAGTAGCTTTTCTTCCCTTCTTGATAGATCTTGTAGTCAACAATTGGAATTTTGATAGACAAGGGTGTAGCATCAATAGGTACATCATCTCCATCATCTGGAATAATCTCAAAGCATTGTTTAAGCTATTTTTTCTCCTTATCATCATCCATCTTTTGCTTCTTGGTAGACTCTTGTTGAAGATCTTCTCCTGCTCTCTTTGAACTTCCTTATGCTCTTGTCTCACTGCCTTTCACCAACTCAGAATCCATATCTACAAATGAGTCTATCCAACTCATGGTCTTGTCAAAAGCCTTCTGAACTTCATCAAAGCTTTTGTTCTTCAACTGATTGTGAGTGAATCCAGCCATGTTTTTCAAATAAGTACACATTTGATTCCTCTTTTGAGCTTTGGTTGGTGGTTTTCTTCTCTGCTCTTCTGCTCTAAGTCTTGAAAATGCTTCTTCCTTTTATTCATGAGTTCTACAAATAGTTTTGACTTTTCTTTAATAGTCAACTCTCTTTGCTCTTCTACCTGTAATCTTGCAGCTAGCTCATAATATGCATCCATCATAGCTTGAACATCATCCCATTCAGTAATGTTTGCATCTTCTACTCTTTGTCTTGCCAACCTTTCCTCTTCTTCTAGTTCAGCTTGCATTTGAGCTTGCAATCTTTGAGCAATTTCCTCATCAGACTTGATATGGTCTTTTTTCTTCAATGGATTTTCTTGTTCAACCATCTTACCCTTACCTTTTTCTTTAGGATCATGTTGTTGAGGTGGTATTGTTGGTCTTGTAGCAGTCTCACTAGGTTCCTGCATAACCACTCCTCTTACCTTTGATTTCTCACTCTTCATTTTCACAAGAGTCTGAGCAATTGTAAGATCTTTATCTTCAAAAACAATTGTTGTTGTTGTTGGAGGAGTAATTGGTTTAGCAATAGTAATATTAATATTGACAGTAGTAAGAGGTTCAGCAGGTGTAACATATACACCAGCAGTAGTAACTGGTGCACTGGCAGTATTAACTTCAGCACCAGCAGTATTAACTGCATCACCAGTAGAAACTTCTTCTGCAACATAATTAATTAGCTGCTTTGCATCTCCTTCAACATCTTTGAACACTTCATCCATATCTGCATCAAAACCTTCATCATCAAAATCTCTTTCTTCAAAGATTGACCTCTATTTCCCTTGTTTCAAATTCCTCCCCTGTTTAGATGCATCCTCCTCACCCAAACTTCTTTTTCTAGAGGTACCAATCTTGAATAAATTCATCCTTAGAGTTCTTGACCTTTTTCTCTTTTCCAGCTTGTTGTCTCTCTTCTTCAAATTAGCAATCTCCTTTGCTTGAGTAGTCTTTGTTGTCTTTAAGTCAAGAACCCTATCAGACATTTTTGTACAAAGTTCCATCAATTCTTTAAGTTTCAGTCTGTCCTCCCCACATCTAAGTGTGTTAACTCTTGAGAGAGGTGGATCATTAGACTGTTTAAATGCAGCCTCAAACCTAATTTGAGCTTTTGCATCCCTCAATATGGTATCTTGGCACCTAGGACCACTACTTGAACCGGTTCCCTGAGGAATAGGCTCATTAAGTGTTGTCATGGATTGGGTCCTATTTATGTTACCACTTTCCTGCTCTGCTTCTAAGCTAGAAGCAGTAGTGGCAACCCTTTCCATTCTGTCTTTCCACTCCTTAGTGGCAGTCTCAGTAGCCCTTTTGGCTTTCCTAGGTCTTTGAGTCTTTTTGGGTTGAGATGATGATGGAACAGTGATTGGTTCTTTAGTAGAGGGTTGAACAGATGTGGATGTGTGTTGGGGATCAGTGGGTTGTCCTGGCCCTTCACCCATATCTGCTTGTTGTGCCAGCATAAACAACATTAACTTCTGAAAGATTTTCAATTTGTTTGTTTAAAAACAAACAACATTACAGTCCTTGAAAAATCTTTTCCTTGCCTTCTAATGTTTGCAAAAATCTTTTTTGTATAAGAAGGTGTATCATAAACAACATTAACTTCTGAAAGATTTTCAATTTGTTTGTTTAAAAAAAATTGTAAAAACCTTGGATACATTAAAAACTTTTTAGAACTATCCAAGTTCCTCATCATACCATCAAAAATCAATTTAGAAAAATTAAACTTTTGATTCTTAGCCAAACATATAACTGCTGATGCTATTTAGTACCAAATTCATTCCAAGCAGTTGATTTAGAACTTAAACATTGTAAGATAGTATGAATTAGATACCTCCATTGAGGGGAAAAATAAGGTTTATAAAAAGTAAGTTTCTCAGAAAGCTTTTCATATCCTATTAATTGAAGGTTTTCAAAAAATTTAGTGTTTATTAGACAAGCAATACCATCCTCATCATTAAATTAAAGATCTCTCCTCATAGATGATTCTGATATTACTATTGTCTTGCCCTCAACCTTGGCATGAATCTGTGTTTCATTATTGACTATTTTGATCTTAGCAGTAGACCAAAACTGTTCAATACAAGAAACATAAATAGTAGGACTAACTGTCAAGGCAAACCTTATAGGATTAGCATTCAGGAAGTCTACTATCTCAGCAAAATCATCATTCTTTGTAGATTTTTCCAAGTAAGCAACCATATTATGTGAGTAAGCAAAACTTAATCCCGCCATTGATGTTAATTTTGATGAAGTCGATGATGAAATCAAATTAAGATTTGTGAATTGAGAGTATTAGAATGATCAAGAACGATTATGGTGTGATCGAATGCGCTTAAATAGGTAATAAAGGAAACCTACAAGCGAAGTATCCGTTTTATAGACCAAAAATACCCTCAGCAGTTGTAACTCCAATGGTAAGTTAGCAGTAGTAAATTAGCCTGGCAGCACTAACTTTTGCCCAGCAGTACTAACTTTTGCCCAATAGTACTAACTTTCGCCTAGCAGTACTAAGTAATGCCCAGCAACATTAACTCTTGAGTTACTAGTTTTAACCCCAATTCCATCCTTAGCAGCTTTTCCACTCCATTTCAATCATCATTTATGTATAATCCGTTGCATATTAACATAATTAACCTCCCCTCAATCAATACTTCAGAGGTTAAGCATTCCAATACTTGCAATCAGATATTGAAATCTGCTAACATTAAATGCTTTTGTGAGCAAATCTGCAACATTCTGATCTGTGTGAATCTTGATCATCTGAATAAGCTTCTTCTTATTGGAATCTCTAATAAAGTGATGCATAATCTCAATGTACTTTGTCTTTGAGTGAAAAACAAGGTTCTTCACTATGCAGATAGTACTCTCATTATCAATATGAATCTTTGTCTACATAAAGTTATATCTATAATACAAAAATTAATTTTAGATCCAAAGCACCTGTCCACAACAATTGGAAGCAGCTATATACTCAGCTTCAGTTGTGGAATTAGCAACTACAGTCTGCTTCTTGCATTGCCATGAAATCAACCTGCACCCTAAGAATTGACAACCTCTTGTTGTGGATTTCCTATCTAAACTTGCTCCTGCATAGTCACTATCAGTATATGCCACCAAATCAAAAGGTAAATCCTTAGGATACCAAAGGCCCAACTTAGGTTGACCTTTTAAGTATCTAAAGATCCTTTTCACAGCATGAAGATGTGAAATTTTAGGATTGACTTAGAATCTTACACAATCACATACTGCAAGCATAATATCAGGTCTTGAAGAAGTTAGATACATCAATGATCCAATCATGGATCTATACAATTGTTCATCTACATCTTCACCATCTGTATCTTTAAGCAAAGGCTTATGGGTTTCCATGGGTGTGCTTGCTGTTTTGACATCACTAAAGCCAAATTTCTTCAAAATCTCAGTCAAATATTTGTCTTGGCTTATAAAGATCCCATCTTCCTTCTACTTCACTTCCAGTCCTAGGAAGAATGTGAGTTTACCTATAGAGCTCATTTGAAACTTCTTATGCATCATCTTCTCAAACTCTATGCATAATGACTTCTTTATAGAACCAAAAATGATATCATCAACATATACTTGAACTAACAAAATATCACCTTTAACACTTCTGATAAACAAGGTCTTGTCTATCTTTCCTCTTTGAAATCCATTGTCCAACAAATAAGTTGACAAGGTTTCATACCAAGCTTTGGGAACTTGATGCAGTCCATAAATTGCCTTTTCTACTTTGTATACTCTGTCAGGGAAGTCTGAATCTTCAAATCCTGATGGTTGACAAACATAGACTTCCTCTTTAATCTTTCCATAAAGAAAAGCACTCTTGACATCCATATGGTACACCACAAAGTCTTTAAATGAGGCATAAGCTAAATAGCCTAATTGCTTCAATTCTGGCAACAAGGGCAAAAACCTCATCATAATTAATCCCTTCTTCTTGTGTGTACCCTTGTGCAACCAATCTTGCTTTATTCTTAATCACAATACCTCTTTCATCCTTTTTGTTCTTGATGACCCATTTAGTTCCTATGGCTCTTTTTCCATTTGGTAATTCCATCAAAGTCCAAACTTCTTGTAATTTGAATTGTAGAAGCTCTTCCTGTATAGCTTCTATCCAGCTTGGATCCTTTAGTGCTTGAACTACCTTTTTGGGTTCTTCTTGTGATAAAAAGCAAGCAAACAAGCAATTTTGGAGGTCTTTATGGGTTGTTCTTTGTTTAAGAATACTGATAAACCCATGTTCCTCCAACTTCTTTGTCATTCTTCTTGTTTGAGGTGCTGAATTTAAGTCTCTAATAATTTGTTCAACAGGATGATCTTTGTGAACTCTTGTAGTTAAAATAGGACTGACAGACATAAATGTATCCAAATTTTTTATGTCAGCCTCTGCACTAACATCTTCATCATCATCTGAATACATAATTTCTTCCAATTCAGGCATATTTGGATCATCAGCACATCCATAGACTATATTATCATCAACAACATTATCTTGTATGTCAACATCATTAACAATTGGACTAACAGTATTAATATTGTTAGTGTTGTTGACATTTGCATCCTTCTCTTGATTAACTCTTGGCTCCTCTATACTTGGAACCTCACTATCTTCATTCCCTTGATCTTCAACATCCTTCTTTTCCTCCTCCCCTGATGGTTTGAATCCAACATCAGGAGAATCCTTTGAACTAGAAGAGAATGGTGGATCTTGAGTCCATAATGGTAGCAGTATGTAATCTTTGCCAGGTACTGTCTCCACTCTAGCTTTACCTGCATTATCACATGCTTTTGTACTTGCACTACCGTTAGATTGATTCCCTGCAACAACTGGCTTATAGTTTATAGATTTTGTTAATGCGTCTATATCAAAAAGCCAGTTAGGTCTACTTCCTGCAATATTAGTTGTATTCTCACTAAATTGAACATGCATGTTATCTTCTACTATCCTAGTTCTACTGTTGAATACTCTGAATGCTTTGCTATTGGTAGTGTATCCTACAAAGAACCCTTCATCAGCCTTCCCATCAAATTTACCTACATGATATATAGTATTAAGGATTGTAACAGGACATCCAAATGGTCTCATGAAGCTTAAGGCAGATTTTCTACCTAGAAAAAGTTCATAAGGGGTCTTGTTGTGAGGCTTGATAACTAACACCCTATTTTAGACATAACAATCAGTATTAATAGAGGCCGCTAGGACTATGCTAGCTGATTCAAAATTGCTTTTGCTACTCCATTTTGTTGTGGAATTCTAGCAACACTAAATTCCCTTTTAATACCCTTCATTTCACATAACTGATTCATGGCCCTAATCTTGAATTCAGTTCCATTGTCACATCTAATCACTTTCACCTTAAGGTCTATTAGATTTTCTATGCCTGTTATGAATGTTTTAAGGATTTCACTAGTTTCATCCTTAGTGGCTAAAAAGAAAACCCAACTAAACCTACTAAAATCATCTATGACAACTAGGCAGTACATCTTTTTCATTAAACTCTTTACAAATGTTGGGCCAAACAAATTCATATGTAACATTTGTAATGGTTGGCTGATTGAACTGACTGTTTTGGTCTTACAAGAAGCTTTGTGTTGCTTTCCCTTCTGACAAGCAACACAGGTTTGATTAATTTCAAAGAGTTTTGAAGGTAAACCTCTTACAAGGTTTCCCCTTACCATTTTATTCATTGTTTTGAAATTTACATGTCCAAGCCTCCTATTCCAAAGATTAGATTCATCTGGTGTGGCTTTTGCAAAGTGACAAGTGAGACCTCCTTGAGGAACAACATTTTTTAAATCAACACTGTACATGTTATCCTTTCTAGGAACTTTAAGCAAAACATGACTTTCATCAGTTAACTTAAAGTCTGGAGATAGAACAACACATTCAGTATCAGTAAAAAGAACACTATTCTTCTTGTCACACATTTGTGAGACACTGAAGAGGTTAAACTTTAGTTCCTTTACAAAATACACATCTTCAAAATCCAATTTACTAGTTCTTATTTTACCTTTCCTAGTAATTTTCCCTCCTTTAGAATTACCTCCAAAGGCAACAAATCCTCCATAAAGTTTCTTCATAATCTGTAAGATAGGATCTGTTTCCTGTCATGTGTCTAGAGCATCCACAGTCAATCACTCCTTTATCCTGCAAATCTTGCTGTAGATTTCCCTGCACATAATGGTAGGCAAATTAGTTTCTTTTGGGGACCCAAGCCATTACTGACTTGGATCTGCCTTGTGCATCAATATAGTCAAATCTTTTAAAGGACATTGATGCACCATTGATTCTGGAGACATGGTCTAAAACTTTGTTCTTTGGTCTCCAAACCTAACATGCTGAGGCCTTAACAGCATTTCCCTTGTTTCCCTTAACAACACTAAGAACTGCCTTTGGCCTAGCAGTATTAACCCTTGTTCCCTTAACAGTATTAACCTTTTTAGTTAAAATACTATTATTAGTTGTTGTTAGTTTTTTAAAAGGCCTTCTAGTAGTTAAATATGCATTATTAATAACATTTTTCATGGGTCATGCATTATTCACTGCTGTTCTTGGTTGAACAGTATTAACTGGTCTAGCAGTATTAAGTGAAATTAGGCCAGACTTAGTTAAGACTGTTCTTGGAACCATGTTCCTTTTTGGACTGGGGTGCGTTAATTTAGAGAAATTCTATTTGTTTACCCTTTGAACATTGGTCCAAACTAGTTTAGCAAATCTTCCATTATTATACCAGTTATTGCAATCATTCTTCAAATGATCAAAACTACCACACACATGACAAGCTTTATTGAACATCTCAAAATTACTCCCTAATTTTTGAGACATCTATTGGTTCCAGTTTCTCTTGTTTCCCCTATGACTTCTAGATGGACTGAAAGATAGACTGTATGTGTCTTCCCTAATTTTCTTAACAAGTTTCTTATCAGTTTTAGGTTTAACAAACTCAATTTTAGTAAAATTAGACTTAACTGTTTGAAACTTAGGCTCATCTTCTTCCTCGTTTTCAGACACCCAATCCTTAATAATTAGGGCTCCACTTTCTTTCCTAGCAGTCTTATGTTCATTAGTCTCAACAGTAGGCTTTTCAACTACAGACTCACTAATAGACTCATTAACATCAACAAAATCATCTAGACTAAGATAAACTAAATCGGGTTTTGGTGGCATAAAATTCCTAGTATAGGGAGGTGGGATAGTATTATACCCTAATCTTGTTCTACACTTATCCATTATCTGATTGTCTAGAAGTTTACTTACGCTTTTTGATGAATTTTCAAATTTTTGTATTGTAAGTTGAACCTCATATTTTTCTTTTGTAGCCAACTCTAACTTTCTTTTAAGTTATTTAATATCTAAATCTCTTAAATAGATTTCACGTTTTAAGAGTTTTATATCTTCCTCATACACAGACTCATTTTTCTTAAAGACTAATAGTCTAGCTTCTACATATTCTAAACCAGTTTTATAAGAGACAACACTTATCCTAGTTGTTCTTAAGTCTTTAACTAATTGTTCATTTTGTTCTTTTAGACCTTTTACACATTTTAAATAAGATGAACAACAATTTAAGTTATTAGATACCTTAGAGTTTGTAGAAGAACTTGAACTTGTTGAAGAATAAGCCATGAGAGCAAAATTGGTTGGACCTTCTTCTGCTTGGTTACTCCAATCATAGCCAAAGTCATTACACTGAGACACTAAGGCATTTAAAGTAGTTTCCTCTACTGGCACAGTCCTTCTGGTAGGCTCTTTGTTCCTGTTATTGATTCTTGGGTGCCCTGCACTCCCTTGCAAAGTGTCCTTTCTTGTGGCAGTTAAAACACTCCACCTTAGACTTGTCAAACTCAATTCTTTCTTTGTTGGCCATGTCTAGCTTCCTTCCAGTATTCTTCAGGAATCTTCTTGCCCTCATAGTCAGCATAGCAATGTTCCACCTCAAGTCCATCTCTTCTAGATCATCAAGATGGATTTGTTGTAGATCTTCATTATCAAGTTGTGGAATACTTAGTTGGCTAGAAAAAAAGGAATAAATCACAGCATCACTTAAATTTTCAACAGTTGTTGAGCTATCAGCAACACCTTGAGTTCTAGCAGTATTAACACCTTGAGCAGTATTAACGGCTCTAGTTGCACTGTTAGCACTGTTAGTGCTGCTAGAGGATAGAAAGGCCACATTGTGTGAGTTTGTGGTTGAGCTAGATGTCCCCTTGACCTCTAATTCATAAGTCTTCAGGTTATTGAAGAGGTCATCTAAACTCAATGTCATAATGTCTGGTTTGTTCCTCCACACAATAGTATGCATAGTCCATTCTTGTGACAAGCTTCTCAAGAACTTTTGATTGATGTCTTCTTAAGTGATAACTTCACCATGCATCTCCAGTTGACTAATTAGCTTTTGAAGCCTTTCATAGGTTTTCTCAATCACTTCTATGCTGGATGAAGCAAAGTTTTCATATTGCTGCTTCAGTAGATTCTTCTAAGTTTTTTTGTAGTAGTATTACCTCCAAATCTGTTCTCAATAGCATGCATCAGTGTCTTAGCATCCTTGTATGAGTTGAACTTTAATTGATGCTCATTAGGTAAGGCCATCAACAAAGTGCTTCTTGCCTTCAACTATGCCCTTCTTTGTGCCTTCTCTTCAACACTTGTAGGAGGGATAACAGTTTCCTTACCATCAACAGGTTTTGTTACTATGGGTGCATTGCCATTTTCTATGATCTCCCATAGAGTGTAATCAATGCACTGTAAGTAATGCTTTATCCTCATCTTCCAGAGATCATACTCACCAGGTTGGAGTATGGGTAGCTTGATGGTTTGAGTAGATTTAGTATCCATTGGTTCTTGAAAAAGTAGATCTTGTGTGTAGTAAAGTTTCTTCTTATTCAAAGCTTCTCACAAGCTTTGATACCACTTACTGATTCTAATAAAATAGATCTTACTTATCTTGTATAAGGCTAAGTTGTATTGAATAAATCCAAAAAAAGTATGATAGAAAATTTGACTGTGAATATCAAAGACTATGCAGAATCTAGTCAATGATACTAAGAAGAATTTCAATGAAACTGTAATGAATAAGATCAATAACAAATAGTTTACCAAACTTTCAGCCTCAATATAATATAAACACTCTTAATAGTGTTAGGGTTTACAAAACCTTGAAGCTAATCGACTTAGACACTTTTCTAGAGATAGATATATGATTCTATACCCTAGGACCTCCTTTTATACACCAAGGAGTCCTAACAGGTTTATAATATATTCCTAAGTTATCATGATCTTCTATTCAAATAACTTATACGTATCTTTTACAAAAATATCTCATTCTTATCACATAAGCAGTACTAACTTGATCTAACAGTACTAACTTAAACAAACAGTCTTAACTTGAGCAGCATTAATATTACTCTAACAATAGTAACTAACACTAACAGTAGTAACTTTTGTGCTAGCAGTACTAACTACTTAGAATATTTTCTTTAGTTTTCACCAGCAGTAGAAATCATAACCAGCAGTAGTAACTTCAATATGAGCAGCAGTAACTTCAAGCAGCATTAAGAAGCTTTTAATCCCAACAACAGTTTAAGTCCAAATCCACAAAGTTAAGAAAATGTTCCACTAGCAGATGAGACAGTAACAACCTCACTTACTGAGTTGGTTATACTATTATGTCTGATGCTCGATGAATATTTCAATGGGGTACTTTAGTTGTGTCGAAGTCTTCCGCTATAACTACTGATGATGCATCCGATAAACGTCATCAATCAAACACAACTCCAACTACTTCAACAACCGTTGCTGCAGATACAACTCAATTGGATATTCAAACAACACCTGACCTTACAACTCAAGCACCACTTGTCACTGCTACTAAGAACATCGATCACGCAGAAAATGTAATGGTTGACAAAGACGAATGTATCAACATCTTCAATACACCAGTACACGAAGAGGGGGAGTCATCCTCTCGCCATGTTGATTCGTCAAACATGCATACATTCTACCAAAGACACCCTTTTGAACACCATTGGATAAGAGATCATCCTTTAGAACAAGTTATTGGAAATCCTTCTCAACCAGTTAGAACAAGATGTCAGCTAGAAACAGATGGCAAGATATGTATGTTTGCACTCACCGTAAGTAGCACAAAACCAAAGAACATCAAAGAATCCATGGTTGATCATGCGTAGATAGAAACGATGCATGAAGAACTTTATCAGTTTGACCGACTAGATGTCTGGGAATTAGTCGACAGACCATTATGCAAAAATGTCATCAACATGAAATGGATTTAGAAGAACAAACGTGATGAAGAGAATACTGTAATTCACAACAAAGCTCATTTTTTAGCTAAGGGATACAGTCAGGCAGAAGGAATTGATTTCAAAGAGTCATTTGCACTAGTTGCTTGGTTGGAAGCAGTCAGGATATTCATTGCATATGTTGCACCCAATTCATTTCCTATCTACCAGATGGACGTCAAGACAACTTTTCTTAATGAACCTCTGAAGGAATAAGTATACGTGAATCAACCATGTGGATTTGTAGATCCACATCATCCTGACAAAGTCTACCATCTCAAAAAGGCATTGTACGAACTCAAGCAAGCTCCAAGAGCGTGGTATGATGAACTTTCCAACTTCCTGCTTTCCAAAGGTTCTATTGTTCCAACTTTGTTCATTACTAAACATAGGGAAGACATATTGCTTGTGCAGATTTAGGTTGATGATATCATTTTCGGGTCTACAAACCTAAAACTTTCTAAAATGTTTGAAAAACTAATGCACAACAAATTTGAAATGTCTATGATTGGGGAGCTGAATTATTTTTAGGAATTCAGATTCACCAATCCTAATGTGGTATCTTTATAAACCAAGCTAAGTATGCTTAAGAGATACTTAAAAAGCATGGTATGACCTCATGTGATAGCAATGGTACACCAGTGGCTACTAAACCCTTAGATGCTGACTTGAGTGGAACTCCCGTTGACCAAAACGAAATATCATAGCCTGGTCAGGGAACTCATGTACTTAATAGCAAGTAGACCATATATTGTACATGCAACATGTTATTGTGCTCGTTATCAAGCGAGTACAACTGAGATGCACCTCAAGAAGGTTAAACGGATCTTTTGGTACCTTAAGAATACCATTCACATGGTACTCTGGTATCCGAAGGACACCGGTTTTGAACTAAGACCCAAATATCATTGGGGAGGGTACGTTTTAGTACGCTTACTCTAAAATTGAAGATAAGTCTTCTATCATGTGGTTTTCAAAATTGTTGAACATAATTTTCAACTAGAACTCTCAATATCAAATTATTATTATAATACAACTTATGGTATCTTGTTAATATATAGTATATTATTTGTGGTATCTTCCAAATTGTGTGTTTAACACTCTCTTCCTCAGATAATGACTCAAAATCATGGTACTCAAAATGTAATATTTATGTAGATCAATTTTTGAGGGGGAGCTTTTAAAACTAAAAGCCTTTTAATGTTATTGAATACATCTCATAAATGTCAAATTTATGTATTCAAAACATTCGAATTCGAATGTGGTACTTCAGTGTCAAATACACATGGAGACTGAGCACAAATTTTCTAGACCTTATCAATGTCATTTCAAAATTGTGTGCTCATGTCTTCAGCACCACTACTCACCAAGGCATCTAACTCCATCTTCAACATATTTGTGGTGTCATATCATTTTTTATGGTGTCAAATCTTTCATTAATTGATATCACCCATATACTGTTTAAGGGAAGCTATCAAGAAAATGTTCACTAATTCATGCAACCTTGTGGTATCCATTTTTCTCCCCATGAAACTTTTCATGTCTCAAATTTTAATTAATTGGTATCTAAAATACTAAAAGATTTGTTATATTTAATAATGGGAGAAAATATGATTAAAATGTGATATAGAAGAAAGTGATCTTTAAGACTCTAAGTGCACAACTTCTACTCACATGTGCAAAACAATTTCGAATCTCGATGCACATTATTGATCCCAGTTAACTTCTAATGATCGAATTCCTTAAGCTTGTTTAAGGTTTAGTTATGCTAGATAAATCTAACATAACTTAATTAAGAAAGTTTGTTTGATAATACTAAAGATTATGCGGAAACTAATCTTTAATATAATAAGAATTCTTCAATAAAACAGTAACACAAAACAATATAATTCAACTATAAAAGCTCCAATATTATTATTACAAATAATACGAATACTCTCCTAGTATTAGGGTTACAAAACCTTGAAGCTATGAACTATACGACTTTGTATACTTTTCTTTTTTTTAGATATCAAACTCTATGCCCTATGACCTCCTTTTACACACCAAGGAGTCCTAGTCGATTTACAATATATTCCTAAAACTTAAAATATTCTCTATGATTTATTCTATAAATAAATAATACTTATCAAGTAAGTAATCTTGATCTTTAATCAATCTTTATCCTTTCTTCTGTCTTTATCCATCCCTTGACAGTAGAAACTCTTTCAGCAGTCTTAATCTTTGAGCAATTGTAACTTTTGTACTAGCAGCATTAACTTCTAACACCAGCAGTAGTAACTTATACACCAGCAGCATTAACTTAGCAGCAGTAACTTCAAGAAGGCTTTTAATCCTAACAATCCTCCCCTAAACTTGATATTCTTTTTTAAAATCTCAAGTTTCTTCATTGAAAGCTTCATTAATCACCAAGAGGATGCTTCCAAACACTTTATTCAGATACATAGCCTTCCCTAAGTTATTTCTTGACCAATCTAAGAAGCTCAAATGCCATTTCACACTCATAATCAACTTGAAGCTTCACATCATTGAACATCTGATGTAGTGTGTGATTTGTAAGTAGATACATCTCCTCAACCAACAGATAAAATAGCATGTTCCGCATTGTTACACAATGAACTCCACAAGAATGATAAAGCTTCCAGTTCATCACTTTAATAACTCCATGTTGATTCTTCATACATTATCTTCGAATGAGGTTCAATACATGGTCTTCAAATTAAGAAGTAAGAAATTATCCGTGTTATTTCACTGGTCTGTTTCTTAAATCTTGCTTTACTATACACCAAGAACTACCAAGTCTTCTTTATCAAAGTTTTAAGCATCTTTCCAAAAGTTAAATACATCTGAGAATTACCATCTGCTCTGATAATTTGAAAATAACTTTTCTTTCCTTCTTTGTAAATCTTGTAGTCAACAATGGTTGGAGATTTAGTAGATAAAGGTGTAGCCTCAATAGTTACATCATCTCCATCATATGGAATTATTTCCAAACATTGATTAAGCTCTTCAGACTCTTTGTCTTCTTCTAACTTTTGCTTTTTAGAGCTTTCTTGTTCCAGCTCTTCTCTTGCTCTCTCTAAACTGCTCTCATGTGCTATCTCTGCTTCTGCCTTCTTGGAACTCTCTTCCACTAGTCCAGTTCTATAGTCAACAAAGGTATTCACCCTTTTCATTGCTTTGTCAAATAATTCTTGAATATTGGCAAAGGACTTGTTCTTTAAATTTTTGGGCTTCCATTCTTCCATGTTTTTTAGATAAGTACATATGATACTCCTTTGTTTATCTCTTGTTGGTGGTTTGTTCCTCTTTTCTTTTATTCTCTTAGCTGCAAAATGTTTTCTTCTTTGCTCGAAGAATTGTACAAACAATCTTGCCTTTTCTTCATCAGTCAATTCTTCTTGCTCTTGAGCTTGCAGTCTTTGAGCCAATTGATAATCAGCATCAATTTTAGCTTGAACATCATCCCAATCTATGTTGGCTTCTTCAACTTGTTGAGCTTTTTCTTTGGCAAGCCTCTCTTCTTCTTCTTCGTTAGCTTATAGCTTGAAGGCAAGTTCTTTATCAAGTCTGAGTAGTTCTTTCTTAGACATTTTCTTCACAGGTTCTGGTTCAACCATTTTGCCTTTACCCTTGTCTTAAACCTTGACCTATGATGGTTGTTGTGAATAAACTGTTGGTGTAGGTGCTTGCTCCTGTTCATGAATAACAAGCCACTACACTCTGGGTCTTGTGCTAACAGCTGTAATTATTATAGCATTAGTTGTTGTTGTAAGTGTTGGTGTTGTTGTACCCTGCTCTGGTTCTTGTATCACAACCTTATCAGCCTTGGGTTTTGCACTCTTCAACTCTGCCAATGCTTGAGCTAAAGTCATTTCAACATTAGTTATTGCAGTTGTTGTAGTTGTAGTTGTAGTAGCACTAGTTGGAATTGTAATAGCAGTAACTTCTTCAACCACACTTCTTGTTTCCTTAGCAGTGTTAACATCTACACTTTTAACAATCACCTCATCACCATCTAAGTCATTAACACCAAACATATCTTCATCAGGCTGAACATTGACCATGCAAATGTCTTCATTAGCATCAATATCAGCTATCCTCCCCTGTTTGGATGCATCCTCTTCACCTAAACCTTCTTCATTAAAGGATTCCACTCTTCTAGATGAACAACCTTGTATAATCTTTTGAGTCTATGAGTTCTTGACTTATTCCTCCTCTCTAGCTTCTTGACTCTCTTTTTCAAACTTGCAATCTTAGTAGATTGAGTGGTCTTTGTAGTCTTCAAAGCAAGAACTCTTGATTGTAAAGTTGTACATAATGCCATCAATTCCTTAAGTTTAAGTCTATCCTCACCACTTTGAAGTGTGTTACCTCTTGCGAGCAGTGGATCATTAGAATGTTTAGATACATTCTCAGACCTAGTTTGAGCAATTGTATCCCCTATGGTTTTTTGGCACCAGGGACCACTACTTGAACTAGTTCCTGAGGAACTTGGTTCATTAAGTGTTGCCTTAGATTAGGTCTTATCTATGTTACCATTATCCTGCTCTGCTTCTAAGCCAGTAGCGGTAGTGGCAACCCTTTCTAAACTGTCATCTATCTTCTCATTGACAGCCTCATCTGCTACATTGGTTGTAGGACCACTTGGCTGAGGTACCTCAGTTTCCTTTCTCTTTGACCTTCTTGATCTTTGTTTCTTTTAAGGTTGAGATGTTCATGGTTGAATAATGATGGGTGTGTGATGGGAATCAGTTGGCATTTCTAAACCTTCACCCACTTCTTCTTGATCTTGTACCATCATTGTTTAGAATAATGGTGTTTCCCTTCCAGAAAATCCTTTTTCAACCCTTCTTAGATTCCCAAAGATCTTCTTAGTGTGAGAGGGTGCCATGTAAATTCTCTTGTGAGTATGCATCCCTTCAAGTTGTTGATTCACAAACACTTGTACAAACCTTGGATACATCAAAAAATTTCCAGACACATTATCCAAGTTCTTCACCATACTTTCAAAAATGTACTTTGAAAAGTTAAACTTCTGGTTTGTAGCTAAACAGATGATTACAGATGCCATAGTACTACTAAACTCATTCCATGCAGTAGTCTTAGAACTTAGGCATTGTAAAATAGTATGAATCAAAAATTTCCATTGTGGGGAAAAGAATGCCTTATAGAAAGTAAGCTTCTGTGAAATTTTCTCATACCCCATCAGTGTGAGCTGTTTAAAGATAGTAGCATTGGGTAGACAATCAACACCTTTAGCATCTTCTAATTAAAGATCTCTTTTTACAATCAACTCAGTAATGATGATCTTCTTTCCATCCACTAGGGCTTGTAACTGTACTTCTCCATTGATAATTTTTGCCTTGACAGTAGCCCAGAATTGTTCAATGCACGAAGTATATATTGTAGGATTGATTGTTAATGCATACTTTATAGTGTGTGCATTAAGAAAATCCACAATCTGGTCAAACCCTTCACTTTCAGTGGGTTTAGCCAAAAACGCGACCATGTTATGAGTATCAGCAAACTTTAGGGTCGTCATTGTGTTAGGTTTTGATGATGAATGATGAAATTGAGTTAGGGTTTATGAATAGAGAGTATACGAAAGTATGAAATCGAGCAAATGATTGATTGGAACCCTTAATCGAAGTATTTATAAAAATACCCTCAACATCATTAACCATCACCAGCAGTAGTAAGTTTATGCCTAACAGCATTAACTTCCATCAGCAGTAGTAAGTAACCCAACAGTAGTAACTCAGCAGTAAGTTATTCCTAGCATCATTAACTTACAACCAACAGTAGTAAGTTATGCCCAACAGCATTAACTTTGAGTCACCAGCATTAACTCCAATTCCATTCCAAACAACATATCCATTAAAAATAAATGTCCTCTCTTTCTATTTTTAACTCACTATCTCTCAATTCTTTTACACACTTGTACACTATGTCTGTTTTTATATCACACAGCTCTCTTTCTATTTTTATGCTCACTTTTTCTCTCAATTCTTTTTCTTACTAAAACATTCTGTCTGTTTTTATATCACACGGCTCTCTTTATGTTTTTATGCTCACTTTTTCTCTTAATTATTTTTCTTACTAAAACACTCTGTCTGTTTTTATTCCACACATCTCTCTTTCTGTTTTTATGCTCACTTTTTCTCTCAATTCTTTTCTTACTAAAACTCTGTCTATTTTCTCTAATAACAAGTTTTTCCATTATTAATCTGACACTTTTCTTTGATTTTTCTACAAAATGTTTGTCTAAAAACCAAGAAAACACAAGACATAGCCATTTTCATAATTATCACAGTATTAATTATACCTAACAGTATTAAGTTTAACTAAAAGTATTAACTCAACAGTATTA
>BQNB010074088.1:0-24050 GCA_026074375.1 Tanacetum coccineum
GTCTTAAACGTCCATTTATGGTCGTTTCCTATATCTTGATTGTTGTACTTTGAAGTAGCACCCCAAATGTTACCTTTCCGCTGTGACCTGATTTTGGGGGTGTTATAGGTATGTTTGATGCTAGACACCAAAATGGGTATGCAAATGTAGCTTGGGTGATTGCAAGATGGATGAAGAGGAAAAGAGCTGGCACTCAAAAAGATAGTCAAATTTGTTGTGGACAGTTTATCTCAAAGATTGCTAGGAAGTGCAGGGTGTTAACAGAGGATGTGGTGATGAGCTTAAGTGCTCTGATTTACTATTGGGATTTGGATATGATTACATTTAGAGATTTGATCGACTTTGATGGTAAGCTTATCCCAGAAGATCCACAGTCGGGTGTACCAAGAGTTGGTATTCTTAGACCTCCAAGAAAATCTATGCAGGATTTGTATGATAGGATGGGTAAGATAGAGATACACCAAGAGACGATAGAGCAGATGGAGTATAGGCAGTCATATCACTGGGACAGGTACCAGGGGGTGTTTGAGCATATGGTTGGGGTTTATAGTGTTCTAATGCAGGGAGCCTACAACCCACCTAGTTATGCTCAGCCACAGTATGACCAGTATTATCAGTAGTACCCACCTTCGCCACCACAGTATCAGCAGCAGCAACAGGATGATGATGAGTAGTGTCGAGACGGCACGAGTTGGTATTGTGACCGCATGTTTTGGGTCACTTATGTTCTGAAAACAATTTTTTTTTAAAACAATTATTATTATTATTATTATTATTATTATTATTATTGTGTGTAAAATGCCTCTGTTGGCATTAAAACAATATTATCGTACTTTCTATAATAATTAATTAGGATTATTATTATTATTTGTGTGCTATGCAATGTTTATATTTGCAACAGGAAAAAGAAAAGGAGAAGGACGCATGACGAAATGACGTGAACCAAAGATTCAGAATATAAATTGAAAAGTATTATTTCACTTTCTTATTTTATCTTTCTCTATAATGCTTTTACATTGAGGACAATGCTCATATTAAGTATGGGGGGAGATAAATTAGAAAAGTTCAAGTTTAAGTTAAAATTAAGTTAAAAGAAAATCTTTTGAAAAATAACATTTTATTGATCACATATAAGAAATCTGACTCTGGACTGATAACATTACTAGCATATTTATACCATCCAAAAAAATTATGAGGATTAGATTTAAGAATTTGGGTAACTATTTTTGATACTTAAGATGATTTTTATCTTTAGCTTTCTCGAGTTAAGGAGTGAGCAATTGCAAATATCTCATCCGTCGTTACGACTGTGTATATGTAGTTTTGTTGCCTTTTCTGGAGTATTGATATCGATTTAAAATTATATGAGTGTGCCCGTGATTTGCTAATTCTAGAACTTGTGCTTGAAATCTTTATGAGACCGCAGTAGGAACACGTTCGCGTGTTATAAACACTTTACTGATTAAGAGGTGATAAAAATATAAATATAAGTAAACAATAATTTTGTTCAAAAAGATTTCTAATAAAATTATCTGAAATTTTATCCGTACGAATTGAGAAACATAAATGTTGGTATTGCTGTTTAAATGAAGTGCGAAGGTTGCAAACTTCTAAGTTCGTTTGAAGTAGTGTGCTTATCCTAAGTATGGGGGAAAGCAAGTTTCCCCCAAGATAAAGTAAAATAAGGCAAAAATAAAGCCTTCGAAAAAAAATGATGTGAAGGAATGAGACGGATGTATTACGGATAAGATGGATTATAATTTTATTACAAACCTTTTTCAATAAATAATAAATAATATCACTAAATACATTACCTCTTTTGATGTTTATGTTTGGTGCTTACGCCATGTCGGTGAAGTTTAGTTTTTTGTACAAGCCTATGGTAATTTGAACATTTCATGACTGCGCGTATGAGTGACTTCCGTTTACTATCCATTTTACTAAATTGAGCGAGTGTGAAAAAGAAACTTATCTATAAAAATTCGTGAGTTGCTTTGTCGCGTTATCTATGCTTGTGATCATTAATTTGTTTTGTTAAAACGAAATACTTTCGCTTTGATTGCTTGAGGGCAAGCAATAAGCTAAGTATGGGGGGATTTGATAACGCTCCAAATATACATAAATTATCCCTCAAAAATACATTAAATATATATGTTAACGCATGAAATATTGCAAAGTTTGCTTGTTTGTTGTGTAATATTTATTTCAGGACCAAAAGTGAAGAAAAGGACTAAACGTGCAAAGAAATCCCGTTAAATGCACTAACGGTCGTCATATGAAGAATCTAGAAGAGAATTTAATAAAGAATTAATGAACAAAGCCAAAGTGCGGCGCACATGGTCCTTGTGCGGCGTACTTCAAGACGAAGTAAATGCCATTTAATTACACACCAAGTGCGGCGCATAATTTTCCTTGTGCGGCGCACTTCTCCTGCAGTTACTCCCAAGTCATAAATGATTGCAATGATTGTGCAACCTTTCACTCCCCAAATTTTAGCAACTGATGCACCATCCTCAAGTATAAATAGAGCACGATTTTGGAGGAGAAAAGCATCCCATTCTTCATTCTAATCATCTATAATCACTTCTAAGTAGTTAGGAAATTGTTCTTAGGGAATTGTTGAAGAATAAACCTTATTCTTCATCACATTCTAGGTTTTAGTAGAAGAAAGTGTTATTTGATCTCAGAAGGTTGTGTTAAGAAGGTGTTATAGTGGTTATAATTGAATTTCCGGGTTGTTGGAATTATTGTTCGAAGGAAACTCTTGAGAATCAATATATTTTGCTATTGAGTTTGGTGTAAACACGTTTCCCTACTTTTATATTATGAATTCTGAATTGATCATGCTTGTTATGTGTTTTGAATTGATGAATATGGAGTAATTTAACATGTTTGTTTGGGGATCATGAGGATTATGGATTAAACTTGAATAACTTAATGAATTTTGGAAACTATCAATATGAACTTGATGCTTTTATACTTGGACTTATTAATCATCATTTGATCATCATTCTAGTCCGGATATAGGTCGAAATACTCTGGCTAAATGCTTGATTTTCAAGTTTCTTGTCTAAGACAACTAGATGCTAGCCTTGTGAGGATTGGCTAACAAAATAATCATTAACCAAGGGTAAAAGAGTTTGACACTTAACCTCATGTCTAACGAACTTGGTTAAGAAAGTTCATATTCTTATTTCCCAAACTTGAATCGATCTTAAAACATTTTTGTAATCAAAAGTAAAGGCCGAAAGGATTTTTGATTATAATAAATAGATAATCGTTTCAGTAAACTACCCGTTTCTTTAATCGATTATACTTTAATTCTTGAACCATTATCCATCCAAGTTTATCCATATTTTTTCTTGTACCCCCAAACAACATCATTTTATATCTTGAAGTATCTTGAAATCTTTAGATTGTGACAGTCTATAAGATTTACACCTTTCATAATATAATCGACCATTTCTAAGAATTACCAATCCCATGGAACGACCTGGTCTTACCCTAAACCTATACTATAAACGGGGGTTTATACTTTACCCGTGTGTTAGTTGGAATTGGATAAAACTAGTATTATAAATTTAAAGCTTTAATAACACATCAGTCTCCTCCAAAGACAATACAACCGATATCCTAACCAAACCTCTCAAACGTGAACCCTTCAACCTACTTAGAATAGGTCTCAGGCTCATGGAACCTAATGCCTAAAGGTAAGATTTATAATCTTCCTCTTTCTCTTTGAGTCTTGGAATCTATTTACTAAATAAAAAAAGAAACATTCAGGGAATTTTTTTACTATATATATACGCATTATATAAACTACTATAGGTACTCATTTTTTTTCTTTACCTTTCATTTTTATCAAATAAAACCCGAACGCATTCTTACAATTCTCACAAATCTGCATTGTTTAATACAAAAATAAAAACGTTTTTCTCATTTGTCTCTTGAACGTCTATAAAGAAACACATGGTCAATATATCGTTTCAAACACGTTCAGTTGTAGCTACATCAAAATAAGGAGACTTTGGATTATCTCAAGTATATCTATCTTTTTATATTTATTTTTTTGGTCGAGATAACCGCACCTCCAACATCACATCATGTACTAGAATTTTTTTTGCAGACGCCGGTTCCCTTAGTTTTTCAAAGCCGGTTCTCTTCTTTTAATGGAACCGGCAGAACCGGCGACACTGTATTACATTTTATTTAAATACGAATTTCAAACTTCTACCATAACAAATTCCCACCAAAACTAATCTATCAACTTCTAAGCTTTAGAAGTTTACTCTAGACAAATCCAATGATTAGATTTTCACTAAGATATCAAGTAATGCATTAACTCTGAAAAAAATTCTCTATAAAAAGGCTTGATCCAAACACTAGTTATCATATCATTCAAGAAACATTGAAAATGCCTAAAGAAAGGAAACTTAACCTTAAACACACCGCTAGGATTAGTGTTCGTCCTTGTTGTTTCTCTAACCCTCGACCGGTGTCACCTCCTTATCATACTCTATCACCACCCACCGATTATCAAACAGCTCCTCCATTAACCCTAAATAATTCACCACCACTTTCCCCAATAATTTCTCTGAGAATCTCACCAAGCAAAGTCCTACTTACTCCAAAGTCAACACCACCAAACTTAGATCCCATCGAACTTTTCTTTTCCACTCCTCCCTCTTCTCCTCAAACTTTATTTGACACACTAGAAGATCTTCCTCCTAAAACAAGTAAATTTATAAAACTTGATCTACCTAACCATGCACTAACGGGCAGAGAACCTGATCGTGGGTAGTATAGAATGGTAAATCCGAGGTCGTCCCAAGAGCTAATTTGTAATTAGTTTTAGTTTGAAATGTTACGTTTTGAAAATGGTTTTTGATTTGAATTAAAAGGAATTACAAATAACAATAAAATAAATAACTAAAAATAAAAGAGTTAGAGATATCAAGAGAGAAAACATGCAAACCTAGTTACTTCATTACTAATGTTATGAAAACGCTTTCCTATGAAATGTTAAACTATGGTTTCATTAGTGGTTTCTAAGGTCGATAGACTTAAATTTGCATATATAGTCTATCCTATACTTCTTGCGATTCCGAATTAGTCCCAAATCATCTGGGAGGTAGGTTATCCAGGTTGCAGTGATTAATCTTAACTATTCCCAAAACATATCTAATAATCTATAAAGATTATTAATCGTCTTTGAAAGAGTTCCTGTGCTTTTTAAGTATATTAAGTGATAAGTGCGGTAACCGTTTAGTTCCTACACCAGGTAAGGAGTTAGTGATCCTCTCTAGTACCCATTGGATCCCATATTGACAAGATAATCTAATAATGAGGCAAGCTAGGTCCAAACCACCCGTACTACCAAAACCTAGGGTTACACGATAGTCAAGGAATATCTAATGAAACCATAATCTAACATGAAACAATCATAACAAAAGTAACTACATAACTAGGCCAACACTTTAAGTGCTTAGCCGCTCACGGTAACAAAAACACAGCAAGAAATAGAATAAATCATAGATTGAAAACTCATAATTCTTACAGTATTCGTATTTGAACGATTAAATACAAAAAGTAAGTAAAGTGTGATCTCCCTTGGACTCCGAGTGGAATTCTTTGAAGGTTGGAAGCCTTTGTCGCCTCTCCAATTGGCTGTGGAGGAAGTGATGTCGGAATTGCTTGAATGAGGCCTCTATTTATAAGTATCGAACATATTACAGCGTAACTAATAAAGGTGTTATGCCGTAACCTTCTTACATGGCATTCCATATTTAAGCAGTTGTTACGGCGTAACCAGGTATGGTGTTACGCCGTAACCTTCAAATAACTTCCATATGTACGTGATTTTCATTCCATATTTGTGGATCTTCATGGTTACGACGTAACTAGATAAGGTGTTACGCCGTAACTCTAACTTTGACAAGATTTCCTTCCAAATATATGGTTACGACGTAACTAGATATGGTGTTACGCCGTAACCTTGTCTTTGATCTTCATATTTGCTTAATTTATATTACGGTGTAACCATTTTTGGTGTTACGTTGTAACATTCTTCAGAATTTACACTTTAAGTTCTTTTTCTCTTGTTTCTTGTTATTTTCCTGCATTTCACCTGAAAACTACAAAATGATTGAAAATATCTCGTTTTCGAGTGTTAGTGAAACAGTTGCAAGTAATATAGGGGGTATTTTTCCACCAAAAAGTATTAAATATTTTATGTTATCAAATATCCCCCACTTGACTTATGCTTGCCCTCAAGTAGAACCTGTTAGAACATTTATAAAAAGATTTCTCTAGAATAACTTCAAGAAATAAATTTATAAAACTTCATGAGTGTAAGGTCTTGTATACCCCCCCCCCGCACATACAGTTTCACTGCTCACTAACACACACCAACGTGTTCAGCCCACCTAGAGTGTCCCCACCGCCCCCACCCCCCCACCACCCTAGAGGGGTATAAAAAGTACTCAGCTCTCACACTGGTCTAAGCGTTTCATCTTCAGTGGGATAGGCTTTATTGCACAGTCATAGGCCATGTATTCTTTCATAAGCTTGGAAAGTATTTATATCTGACTAGTTAGATTAGGGTACTAAATAATTCTCAAAGGCACAAGGGTAATATGGTATTTAAGGGAGGATAAAGGGGTTAGGGAAGACATGAGATACACAATTTACTGGTTGTTAATATAAAACACAAAATAAATAGTATATATTAATCTAAGGTTAGTTTATAACTAGCTATGTACTACTCATGGGTCCAAGAGTTTAAGTCCGAAAATTTAATCTTCAATAATGGGCTACTAGCTCCATTCTTCATGAGTATTGGGATGACTTGGTGTAATAATGGGCTACTAGCTCCATTTTACTAAGATGTCTTGGTGCAATAATGGGCTACTAGCTCTATTTTTATATTTTTTACTTTTTCACCATCTTTATATTTTTTTAGCACATGGGTGGCTTTTTGTTTCATCCTTTTTTTTTATTTTCTTTATAATATGCAAATGTTATAGGAGTTTATATATTTAATTATTGCCCCTGTAACATCTGATATTATATGCACATCCCTCACTTGAGATAAACAATGTCGAAAGTGGTGATACAGGGGGTCTTTATAGATCATAACTGATTAGTCTTCCACGAAAGCATATAATTTTTATTCTCATTCCCCCAAACCATGGACTTAAGTAACCAGAGATTTCAAAACAAAAAAAATAAAGACTAAAGGGTAGTCTAAGGTGAAATGGTGTAACTAAACATATATAGTAGGGTGAAAACATAGATTGATTTAACAAGGGTGATCTAGGGGTATCTTACACTTAATAATGAGTGCAACAAAAAGGTTTATCACGGGGGGTCGACAAGTCAGTGTAACAAGTCGATAAACACACACATATAGGCTATTTGGGTGATTTCCTAAGTGTTGCCTTCTTGAACTATCTATTCCTGCTAATCAATTAGGTCTTGAAATGATGTACATGCCAAGTTCTAAAGTCTACAATACTACCGGCACATTTAATATTTTGGTGGATTTTTGAGTAATATGATAGAAACGGAATATTAGGCATAAATCTCACCAAGTATAATAAAGGGTAATGTGCATTCGGCAAAGATTAATTCTAGTTATTTAAGAAACATTTGTCAAAAAATATAAAATTGGCATAAATTTTAAAGAAAACTAGAAAATCAAAGGCAAAACATACTTCAAGTATTAATTCTACTCCCATCCTCCACTGAATTTGTACAATGTTCCTATTGTACATTAAAGAAATAAAATAAAAAGGAAAGAGTATAATTAAGACAAGAAACTCCCTGAGCTTTGCTTTGAAATTTGAAATCTGGCGGAAATCTTTAGATTATTTCCGTCTTCTCGCAAACTCTTTATCCCCTGTGATCACAAAACAAACCAAAGCATAAAATTGTTCTACAAGAATTGTGAAGTGTACAGGAAATACAAACCTAACTCACTTTAGTAGGAATCACGGTTGCATTTAGCATATGCAGTAAGCCTTTTAAACCACTTGGTGACCCAAATGGACGAGTTTAGTCTCATTGGGCTTCCAGAGAACATACTCACAAAGTCCATTTACGTATACAAGTTTAGACATGTTTAGAACTTAAATTTTTAAGATTTCAGAAAGAGGTTACGGTGTAACCGTATAATGGGTTACGTCGTAATCAAGTGGTAAAAGTTTTAAGTTTTAAGGTGTTACGGCGTAACCATGAAATTGTTTACGTCGTAAATGCAGTGGTTACGGCGTAACTAAAGTTGTTACGTTGTAACTGCTGCAAATTCAGCAAAGTTACCATATGATTCTGAGTTGAGCCGGTCTTGATAATTGCCTCTTAGCTTCTGGTTTTTGCAAAACAAAGTAAGAAACATGCAAACCAACTAATGCAAAAAGGATATTTCATTAAATAAAGGACGGGTTGTCTCCTAACAAGCACTTTTGTTTATTAACGAGTTTTTAAGTTAGACTCATGCCCCATCTATGTTTTGTTGTTTTCTAATTCCTTTCGGATCATTTTCTTAAATTTAGATCCGTTCTTCCTTCCAAGAGGTAAAATATTATCTATGTCTTTGGTAACACAGATAAAACTTTGTCCACCTTCAAATGAGTATTTTTTAACCTCGAAAGTTTCTACTTGTACTTCTGGTGGATGATAGTCTTTGTCCTCTATTCCTATTTTCTCACACTCTTCATTTTTGAACTCATAATTGTACCCCTCATACTTTTTATTATACACTTGGTTACAATATTCCCACATGTTATCTAGAATGTGTCCCTTTTTCCCTATTTCAAGTTCGTACTCATCATCTAGCTTATCTATTTCTAGATTGAATTCTCATTTGTAATCATCAAAGCTCCTATGAGTTGGATTATTTACAAAAGCCGAGTTATCTTGAAAACAATCAATTAACCATAATTTTAATAGTGCTTTCTTTACAGTTCACTAATATCAGTATGCCCGACCTTAATCAATGTTCATTCCCTAAAGGTATAATCTCTAGGTCTTGGTTTTTTTTATTCTTGAGACGAGACTTCTGATGAGGGACTAATATCATACCATTCAGCGTATCGATTATCCTAAACTAAGGCACTGGTTTGGCTTTTTTCGTATTTTGCTCAAAGGAAATCAGAAAATGATAGTCATTCTCCTTTTATATTTCTTCTCTTATTATCGTAGTTGCAGTACCAAAACCTTAAATTCCCAGTTTTAGATACCCCATAGATTTCTACCCCCATCATCACACATTTTTTTGCCAGGGTTACAGGATGGCCATAATTTGGTTTGTTTCTTGATATTTTTTATAGGGTTATAGAAGTGTGCTCTAGGAACATTCTTATCTAAATTAATTTTCCGTTTCTTAGGCTCCCAATCATCTAAGTTAGGGGACCTATTGTCCCAATTTCCTGACTCTTTGTAGTCATTTTGATTATTACTCTGGGCTGGGGATTTAATTAGGCCAGAATTAACCATGAAAAATTTTCCACTAGGATATGTATAATTATGATCATTTCTCATTGTATCAAAACTTATTCTATCTTCATTAATTCTCAAAGATATTTTTCCAGTGAAGACATCTATTTCCGCATGAATGGTAGCCAAAAAGGGTCTCCCTAGAATTATAGTCTCAGAAGAGGTGTTGTCAAGGATTACGAAATCAGAAGGGAATAAGAATTTATCAATCTTAACTAGAATGTTTTTAACTATCCCCAAGGGTTCCTTTTTAGACATATCTGCTATTTCACAAAGCATATTTGTTTTCTTAAGATCGGCAAGATGCAAATGTTCAAATATACTCCTAGGCATTACATTAATACTAGCACCTAGGTCAGCCATGGCATAAAAATTAAACTTACCGATCATGTAGGGGAGTGTGAAGCTTCCCGGATTTAACTCTTTAGGTGGCAGTTGGTGTTGTAAAATTTCAGGAGTATCACTTTCAGGTTCTGATATAAAGGATACTCCATGGAGTTTGTTGAGCCCAGATGTTTCATGATCAGCAGTTACTATTTTAATTTGTTCTGAGGATGAGCTAAGGGTTTTATCAGAGTGAATTTCCTTAGTCAATTGTTCAATCTGGGTTTCTAAATTTTTGAGCGAGGCACTTTGGTTCCTAGTATTAATCTTGGCATTCTTTTGAAGCTTCTTAATCCACACCTCCATTTTAGTACTTCTTTATGCATATTCCTCTTAATGCTTATCTAATAGTTCTTTTAAGCTTTGCCTCTTTTCGCCATATGGTAGACAATTATCAATCTTAGTGTAGTATCTGGGTGGTCCTACACGAAACTTTCCCCCATTATTCTCGTTAAAAGGTGATGTCCGTCCAAATTCTACATATCTGACCTCTTCCACTTGTTTAAATTCCTCGTTGAGGGGACAATCCTTGTCGAGGTGAGGTCCTTCGCAAATTTGGAATCCAACATGGATTGCATGAACACTTTCTTTTAGCTTCTTCATGTCTCGTCCCAGGTTGTCCAGCTTATTTACCAAAGAAGCTAGTCCATCCTTGCTACTAATGCTTCTGATATTCCTGCTTGTTGTTCCGTCATGCTATTTTTGAGAATGATCAGCCATGGTCTGAATTGCTATGAGAGCTTGGGTCGGTCTCATCTCGGGGATATGTCCCTGCGAATCAATTAGTTGACGGTTCATAGTGCTCAAACCCTTATAAAAGATATTTACCTTTTGATGACCGTTGATGTCATGAGTAGGGCACTTGTATAGTAAGTCATTATACCGTTCCCAGGCCTGGTACAATGATTCGTCTCCATCTTGCTTGAAGTTATGAATATCTTCAAGCTGCTTTGCGGTCATGAAAGGTGGGCAATACCTTTGGATAAAGGCCTTTTTGAGGAGATCCCAGGTATTGATAGTTCCTGAGGAGAGTCTATCCACCTATATTTTTGCAGATCCGGTAAGAGTAAAGGGAAAAACTCAGAGCATGACTGCGTCTTTAGAGACTCCGAGAATATTAAATAAGCCAACGATGTTGAGGACCCAATCAATGTGATCGTGAGCATCCTTGTCTTTGTTTCCGAAGAAAGTGTCTTCCCTCAATTCGTGCATGAATTAAATCTTGATTTCGAAATTGACATTGCCTCTGATTTTGGGTTTAACCACTTTCGGTGCCTGGTTTTCTCGTGACAATGCTAAGTAATGTTCCATGGTGAGAGTATCTACGTCTACTCCTGTCATAGTTCCTGCAGATATAGAGTTTAGAAAAAGAAGAGAAATCATGAAATATTCAAATTAATTCTTATTTTTAGCTCCCCGGCAGCGGCGCTAAAAACTTGATGCGTATTTTATTTTAAAATATATTTTTACCAAGTTTTAAATTTATAAAACTCGATCTACCTAACCACGCACTAATGGGCAGAGAACCCGATCGTGAGTAGTATAGAATGGTAAATCCGAGGTCGTCCTAAGAGCTAAGTTGTAATTAGTTTTAATTTGAAATGTCAAGTTTTGAAAATAGTTTTTGATTTGAATTTAAAGGAATTAAAAATAACAATAAAATAAATAACTGAAAATAAAAGAGTTGGAGATATCAAGAGAGAAAACATGATAACCTAGTTACTTTATTGTTACTGTTATGAAAACGCTTTCCTGTGCAATGTTAAACTATGGTTTCATTAGTGGTTTCTAAGGTCGATAGACTTAAATGTGAATATATAGTCTATCCAATACTTCCCGCGATTCCGAATCAGTCCCAAATCATCTGGGAGGTAGGTTATCCAGGTTGCAGTGATTAATCCTAACTATTCCCAAAACATATCTAATAATCTATAAAGATTATTAATCCTTTTTTAAAGAGTTCCTATGCTTTTTAAGTATATTAAGTTATAAGTGTGGTAACCGGTTAGTTCCTACACCAGGTAAGAAGTTAGTGATCCTCCCTAGTACCTATTGGATCCCATGTTGACAAGATAATCTAATAATGGGGCAAGCTAGGTCTAAACCACCCGTACTACCAAAACCCAGGGTTACACGATAGTCAAGGAATATCTAATGAAACCATAATCTAACAGGAAACAATCATAACAAAAGTAACTACATAACCATGCCAGCACTTTAAGTGCTTAGCCGCTCATGGTAACAGAAATACAACAAGAAATAGAAGAACTCATAGATTGAAAACTCATAATTCTCACAATATTCGTATTTGAACGATTAAATACAAAAAGTAAGTAAAGTGTTATCTCCATTGGACTCCAGGTGGGATTATTCGAAGGTTGGAAGCCTTTGTCGCCTCTTCAATTGGCTATGGAGGAAGTGATGTCGGAATAGCTTGAATGAGGCGTCTATTTATAGGTATCGAACCTGTTATGGGGTAACCAACAAAGGTGTTACGCTGTAACCTTCTTACACGGCATTCCATATTTAAGCAGTTGTTACGGCGTAACCAGATATGGTGTTACGTCGTAACCTTTAAATAACTTCCATATGTACGTGATCTTCATTCTATATTTGTGGATCTTCATGGTTACGGTGTAACTAGATAAGGTGTTACGCCATAACTCTAACTTTGACAAGATTTCCTTCTAAATATATGATTACGGTGTAACTAGATATGGTGTTACGCCGTAACTTTGTCCTTGATCTTCGTACTTGCTTAATTTATGTTACGGTGTAACCATTTTTGGTGTTACGCCGTAACATTCTTCAGAATTTACACTTTAAGTCCTTTTTCCTTTGTTTCTTATCACTTTCCTGCATTTCACCTGAAAACTACAAAATGATAAAAAATTATCTCATTTTCGAGTGTTAGTGAAATATTTGCAAGTAATATAGGGAGTATTTTGCCACCAAAAAGTATTAAATATTTGATGTCATCAAACAACAAACCCTTCACCACCTAGACCATCCTTTGACTCCATTTAGTGCTTGGCTAATGAACCTCCAACCCTTCAGGCTATGGAACCTCCTCTTCCATCATTGCCACCATAACCTCCCACATTTCCCCTAAATCCTCCTTCAAACTTCCCACCACTTCTGCCATTAGAATTTAACAATCTGTTTCCTTTGCTAACTCATGAGATATTTTGTGAACATTGCCAACACACCCAAATTGTTGTAGACAATCTTCGGGATGAAATGCGATTCATTATCAATCACATCCTAGACCGCCTCAACGTTCTTGCGCATAATTACTAGACTAGGAAATTAGAAATAAGAATACATCATATTTCGCTAAGAATCACTTGTCTTTTTAATGTTATGAATGTTGTAATTCGAAATTAATCAATGTTATAATGCTTGTCTTGTTATTGTATGTTGTTAATAATTTATTTGCTCAAATTTTTTTTAAGAAACCCGCAGGTTTGACTTTTGAGGTCAGCCGGTTCCATCGGCTCCCAAAGCTGGTTCCATTCAAGGAACAGAACTGCGGACGCCGGTTCTACAGTAGGCACTTTTAGTGCTTTGGCTCCTAACTTTTCTTTTGCAGGTACTCCTAGAGCACGGGGGAGCACATCTCTTTATGTCTAACATTTTTTTGCAGCATATTTAGCACCCATCAAGGGGGAGCTTTCCGCATTTATACATATTAGATACCTCTCCGTGACCTTTGCACCTTTTTGTTTTGACAAAAAAGGGGAGAAGGGAAGTAAAACAAACATAAGAGAAAAAGGAAGTAAAATGAATTCTAAAACTTAATCCAAAACAAATTCATCTTAACTAATTTACTTCCATTAGATTTTAGTTTTGTCATCAACAAAAAAGGGGAGATTGTTAATACAAATAAACCGATAAAAACGTGTATTTTATTTTACGATCTTTTCATGTTTTTTATAACAATTAGTAAAATCTATATGAGAGTAAACTACTTAAACTATCACATAAATATTACTTTTCTATTTTTAGCATTACTTTGAATTACAAGTAAATTATACAAACCATTATTTACATCATGGATAACATCATCATTTACAGCATATCTTAAGGCAATCTTACAAGATTACACATGATCTCTTAAGATTTTGCAAATCAAAATTCTGATTTTGTTACTGTGCACCGGTTCTGTTGTAATATACTGGTCGGTTCTGTTCTGCAACAGAACCGGCGGAACTGACCTACAGTACAGGTTTTGGCTATAAATACCAAGCCATTTCTCATGTTTCACTCACCTCTATCCAACTTGAAATCCTCTAATCTACTGATTATTCTCTCTATTCTTGCATAGTTTTATTTAGCATTTTGTAGGTAATTCTCTTCAAAGAAGAAATTGCCAAACACCCCTTTGAGACGATCAAGTTCCAAGAATCTTGTTTTGCATCTCCATAGCATCTTCAAGTTCACATTGCTGAATCTTGTACAGTATTTATTAGTTGTAGTTGTATTCATCATCATTGTAAATCAAGTGTAGTGTTATTTGGGTCAATTCTACTGTGTGAAGAATCCGGTATTTAGCTTTGTACCGTTAAAGGGTATAAGCAACGTTGTGAGGCTTCTCCGCCGGTTAAAGGAGATTGGTGACTAGCGTTTACAAACTCTCGAGTAGGTGACTCGGGGAGTGGAGTAGGGCAAGGAAGATGTCATTGTAGCCGAACCACTATAAATACTTGTGTCTTGGTTAAATCTTTCTAACACTTACTTTTACTTGCTTTATTTCCCATTCATCAAACATCAATATTGTGCAAACTTCACATAAGATCATAACAAAATTTGAAAAATACAAGAAAACTATACAACCCCCCCTAGTTTTCCTTAGGTTCTTATGCCTTTTTTCAGTGACGTGTCTCATTATGTTCCTCAGTTGTTGGTTTTGGCATTTGCAAAATAATTAAACTCTAGCACGATCGGTAAGTATATCAAAAAACGTGTTGAAACGTATTCCAGAAGATATGTGTATGTGTGTGTTCGGTATTATCTATATTGTGTGTATATGTTTAAAAGAAAAAAACAGGCCCTAATGTTTTTAGACGGGCCTAAAACACGACAGCCTATAAACACCAAAACGACATCGTTATAGCCAACTCTTGAGTAAACAGTCATATCTTGTCCTGCGGTACAAGAGCTCATAACAAAACTATTTGTGTCATTGGCATATATACGCATCTGACTATAAACATGAGTATAAGCCACATTTTTTGTACTATGAGTTCTTCTATTGCAGGACGTAACCTGGTTGGTTATGCGAAAAGCTATATGAACGTAACAAGAACTTCAGTCTTAGAAAAAGGCACCGACCAATGATTGAATGTGTTCCACCAAAGAATGATGTGAAACCAAAGAGAATGCCATGACAAGTATTGTCGTGCAACATATTTTTTCATTACAATCTCTTCAGTTTCCATCTTTCTTTGTGAATTGACATTCTATTTTTGTTCAACGTCTTTTATGGAACTTAAATTTAAAAGGCACAAAATTACGTATGTATTGATATGGTTGTGATGAATATAAGCAATTTGGATTGAAGTCACCGATGACTGTAACTTGTCTTGGCAATCATTAGGTGTGCAGCCATGGTGGCCTTCAACTTTTTAAGAACCAAGAGCTTTGATATGAGCCTAATGATCTTTCAACATTTAATGCCTGAGTCTGTAAAGTTGTTATATTGTTATCATTGCATTAAACACTTGAACGTATGATATCGCATGATCATGGTCACGAATGGATAAACCTACAATCTAAATGATTTGGGAAATGAGTTAACCATTATCTGAGCATGTTTCTAAAAATTAGGTTATGTGTATGCTTGTGTTATTTGATTATATACTGAAGGAATCTTGGTGCCAACTTTCTCTTATTTTTGGAATCAGTTTTGAAATATGTATTTCCAATGACTAGTTTCGTGTTCAAATTATCTGTTAACAACAGCAACGAGGGTTATGAATCATGTTGCTCAAATTCAAGTTCCTTTAAACGTTGACTACTAATTTGAACACATAAATGATATTTGATGAGTATCAATGTGTAGTCATTCATGTGGGTGTGTATATATGTAGTATCCAGTTCTACACAGGCATAAATTTGGCTGCTCATAAGCCGAAACAATTTTTTTATTCATGTATGCAAGAACATCTTCTTTTTTCTGTATGTTTTTTTGTTTTTGATATTTCTAAAACCAATTATGAACCGCTAGAATTGGCACTCTTTCCTTATCTCATGTTATTAGGTTATACGATCACACTGTTTTTTGTACTCAGTGGGTGTACGATCAGTTGTTCCAATCAACTAAGACCATTGAGCAAAAACTGCGTTTAATGTTGTTAGTCGATTGTAACAGCTAATTCAGCAAAAATCACGTACAAGAATCCAGTCTGTCCGTTTACAATAGAAAATGATGAACTGTTTGTTTTTTTTAATCTCAAATGCACATATTCTCTTAGTTTTGGAATCATCTTCGGAATGTGTATTTCCAATGACCAGTTTCGTGTTCAAATGATCAGTCAACAATTTCAAAATTAAGCATCGGAGATCATGAATCGTGTTGCTCTAATTCAAATTCTCCTCAACGTCAACTGATTATTTGAACAAAGAAATCATCATTGGCAAGTATCAATGTGGAGTTATTCTTTAGGATGCGTATATATGTAGTATCCAATTCGACGCAAATATACATATACCTGCTCATAACTAGGAACAAATTTTTTGGTTCAGGTATGCAAGCAAATTCCTTTTTTTCCTATGTGTTTTTTGCATTCAATATTGCTAGAACATAGATGATTCGTCAAATTTTATACATTTTTCCTTCTCTCGTGTTATTAGGCTATGCGATCACGTTGTCTTTTGTATTTGGTATCTGCAGGATCATTTGTTCCAATCAACTATGAGCAATGAACAAAAAACACTTTTAATGCTTTTTGTTAATTACAACAGCTAACCCTACAAAAGACACTTACAAAAATCCAGCCTGTTCATTTATGTGCCCTTTTATAGATTGGTTATTGATGCGTGTTACATGGGCCAATTATATCCAAAAGCTTTCATTGCGATAGGGGTTTTGTTACTATCACAGGTTCGCGGTTAATAGAAAGACCAACTCATAACTGTGCTTGTGTGATAGTGACAAACCCCTTATCGAACCTCTGGCGTCTGGGATTATGGTTCCCCACACAGAAATACCATACACAATTTATTTTTAATCTTCATCAGGTACGTTGTTTATTTTATTTATTTTTGTTTTTTCTTTCTTTTTCCATTTCATACCTCTTATGTGACTTTTCACCCAGAACTAATGTTGTTCGGACCTCTGTAAATCTTTCGCGTGGGAACCGTTATCCCTATTAAGTGATAACCTTGACCGAGGAACCCGTTCAACATTTTTGCTTAATAGGGACACCTGTGCCCACGTGAATGATTCAGCAGGAAGTACCGAGGACAACTGATTATTACAATCTAATGACAATGTTTGTAGCGAGAATTACTACTAAAGCACCCCGCAAGGTCCGTTGTTTCTATTAATCCTCAGCATGCGACGGAGATGCCATTTCATGCTCCGTGTTAAAAGATACATCGGACCTTACGGGATCCGGTTAGTTGTAGTTATTCAATAATGAAGCGGCAGTGACGGTAACAACCATAAATGGATTTGTGTTTTGATACGTTGTATTAGTGTTGCACTGAGATTGAAAAGACAGAGTCGTGCTACTAAATAGTGTCGCCATTTCTTCTTTCAATTCCCGTCCACACACTAATTCTGCGTAACAGAACAGAAATACACTTATGAATGTTACCACCGCTGACGCCTCAAATCGCTATACACAGAACTAGAAAAATAAAACGCATGGCGCAGGGAATCAACAAGGCATACAACAAATCCTTTTTAAAGGTGACCGCGATGTTTGATGTGGGTCTTGTAAACTCACAAGAAGTTTTACAATCCCCTAGGCAGAGTACCTAACCGTTGTAATGTAGTAAGGTAAGACTCGGGGGTTGTTATCGTTCTCTAGGGGAATATCGTGTGAAGGCTCGAACTAAATCTAACAGAGATCTAAGGGGTTGAAAGAAGATTATTTTTGTACTTTTATATTTTATAGAAAGCAGGTAAAATTCAGGTTTTAGAGTTAGTTTGGTTTTAACTAATTAAATCTAAACTACTTTGGTGAACTTTTATATGGTGAACAAACGTATTTACTTAATCATGGACTACTTCTTAATTTGCTTCTCCTAATTCTATTGCTTTGTCACACTTGTGATAATCTGTGTAAGTATTTCCTAATTCTATTCCTTTGTCACACTTGTGATGATCTGTGTAACTAATTAAATCTAAACTACTTTGGTGAACTTTTATATGGTGAACAAACGTATTTACTTAATCATGGACTACTTCCTAAGTCATGAACAGATTACACGAATCCGCCGTCTATGTAATATTCCGTTAAGGCAACGCATAGGTAAGGTAGTATGAAGACTATTACAAGGCTCCTAAGAGTACTTTACATACATTAAAACATTTAAGAGGGATCAACCATATTAGGGGTAAGGTAGTATGAAGACTGTTACCGATGGTATCCTTTCTACACACTCGCGTTTCCCTAGACGTCTATGCTAATATAATATTTTATAGCCAGTTTTCTAGAGCCTAACGCGCACATCCATCACAAGAAGCAATATTAAAAGGATCTACAACCTAAGTTTCATGCAATCATGAGTAAATACTAATGGATCTATCCTAGCATATTAAAAGGAAGCGAAGAATAAGAATTAATCACACAAAACATAGACATATTAAATGATAAAAGATAGAAGACTTCACTTCATTAAAACATAGGTTCAAGGCTGATACAATAGGGTTTTGATACCCTAAAAACGCCCTAAAAGCTGCTAAACTCGAATTAAAATCATTAGGGTTCGTCTCCCAAAAGTTGCACATAAAACCCTAAAAATGAGTTTGTATAAATAGGAAATAGGCCGCAACGGCGTCGCATGTTCTCTGGTGCCGTCGCTTTGCCGAATCTTCTAGGGTTTCTTTTGAGGCGGTTACGTTCTGACGTCGTCTCTTGTACGATATGACTACGTCGCTAGGAAATTGCGACGCCATCTCCAGGCTGTGTGAGCAATTCTTGAAACCACTTCGTTGTAAAGCTGCAATCTTGCCGTGTTTCTTCCCCAAATAAGTCCAAGTCACGTGTATATCCTCTAAGAGCTTCCCAAATGCTAAAAACATAAAAAGAAATGATTAAGCACGTATTTTAAGCATATTTGCATGATTTAAGGGGTTAAATGACCCCGAAAAAGTGTATAAAAAGACACCTCATCAATGATTCACTGCTTCCAACTTGCATTGTACTATTAGTTTAAGTATATGAATCTCATGAAACTTTGCATTAGAGAGAGGGTATTGATCTCAATTACTATTTAAATGCAAACAGTTAAATATGGCATTTCAGTTATCTAATTGAGTTCTCTACAATGCAGTTTTGGAACGGTATATTTACGCTACGTGTACAACTGTGTCTACTTTTCGGTACGCTCAATGATGCTTTAGTGATTGGAAGCTAGTTGGACGCGGATATTAAAACCAAAAGACTATCAAACTATTATTGTGGTGATCCAAATCATATATATGTTATGTAGAGTTCCATGTTTAGATACGCATATGAGTGTTTATGTATTAGTCTGACGACTAAAAAATTACATAACAAACTTGGATCAGAGTTATGATCCCGTACTGTTCTAACGTTTCTTATAAAAGCTCCACAATAATCTTGAAAACGGGTATTATAAGATAGCAAACCGAACATGACATTAAAAACGAAACCATACAAATATTTTGTTTGCAAAAAAATGTTGTTGGTAGGAATTTTTTCAACTACCTACGATAAAAGCATAAGGACCAACGCAAAACATTAGGTAAAACACATATTCAAAACAGACAATTAACAAAAACCATCTTCTAACTTATAAAGAAAAAAACAAAAAAATTCAAACACTCCTGAAAAACAACATATGTCGAAAGAACACGGTTAACAAATGCTCTGCAGCGAAGCGCGAACACCGAACATATCGTTTTTATTTAAAAGTAAGAAAAATAGCTCAAGGCTTTTGGCTAAATTAGGCGTGACCTCATGCATACCGAGAGAATTTTATAATAACAAATAATTATAATTATGATATTTTAATTAAGTGTTTTGTAAGTTTATTTTAATACAGGACAATTCAACTAAATAATAGTTTTTAAAATTTTAAACAAAATTTATCGAAACTCAAGAATAAAACCGTTATTTATTTGCCAAAATACAATTATTATTTGGAAGATATACCCCGATTTGGCAAATACTCATAGGAATACAACAATGATATGCTCCAAGTCATCATAACTCATCAGTTGGAGCATAAAACATTGTTTATGTAATGAAGGTTTATGTTGGACTATGCATGTGGTTGACGTAGTTTTAATCAAGTTAGTTAAATCTAATAATGTCGTCGTCCCTTTTCATTTTTTTTACATCATTAATTAAATAAAGACATTTTTTTTATTTGTTTTGGAAGAAAAAAAGTCTTCTAGTTTTTTTTTGCTCCATATATGATTGCAAGTCTCCTCGTTTTACCCATGCCATTTTATTGTTTAGTTAAATATATTATCTTTACAAATTGAAATTAACTACTCACCGACTTCAATCGATTTACACGTTTTTTTTTCCATAGAATTTTAGTTTAATTTAGACTTTTATTGATTAACTCATTTTGTTTCATATTCATTTTTACTAGATGACATCTTACATGTTTATTTTATTATATAATAAAATATAAGAGGATAGCTTGGCTACAAGTTTTATAGCCAACTAGCTACAATTCTTTATAAAAAATACACAAGAAATGATTCAGGGTTTTACAAAAAAGACTTAGAGACTCACAAAATAGCTCACAATTTGTAGCACAAAATTGTAGTCAATTGACTACAAAAAATTATAGCTAATATATTCCCAAAATATAATACTTAGATATGATGAAACGTAATCAAACAAAATGAGAGAGATCAGGGTATGTTGAGTTAGTAAAAAAATCCATTTTTTTTTTCAAGAAAGCTTATATAGAAAAACGGAAAAGTTGAAAACGGTCAATCACATTTTTTATCTAACAATTTTTAGAAAAATAAAATTCTTACTTTTCAAATTTTAACTAAAAAATTAAAAATCACAATCTATCCTTCGCTTTCTTCTCTCTAAAAATAAAAACGAGATTTACCAATCTACAATAAAAACTGAAAACCCCAATCATCACTGGTAAGATCTTCACCTTTCATCCTCATCGTCGTCGTTCACCGTTGCAATCTAAGATAATCTTTTTAAAATGAAAAATAACTTTATCTAAACGAGTTTTTTAAAATTCTGAACTCTTCTATATAGAAAAAAATCATTCTCTTTTTAATAAATCTAAAAGCAAGAAAAGAATTTTTTTTTATAACTAAACTCTACCTCAGCAACTCAAACTTTTTTGCTTGCAAAAAGTTATTCAAAACCGGTATTTATACACGTCATATCATTTTCTTATCATGCACTAAACTTGTATTTCGTTTCTCAAGACTATATATATCCTCATATCAATTATTAATTTCTATTTAAATACAGTAGTATGGTTAACATTTCAGATTGTAATCACGAGCCGAAGAATAAATCTCAGAAGAGTCACACTCAAATTAGACAAGTTGACTAAGCAAAGTCAATATTTTGACTTTTACGTACAAGGGAAAGACTTGGTCTCCACCGTTAAACTCTTAGCCATTTTTGTATTCTAATGCAACATAAGTTAGCATTAAGGATGCACACATTTGAGGGTGTCTCGTATGTAACCAATATTTATATCGAATTTTTCCAAGATAAACAAAAGATTTCTTTCACTCACAAAGTAGATGCACACTAGTAATTAATGTTAACTTTTCATTGACAGCTCTAAGTTAGTTAACCATTAATGTTTTAACCACTCTATCAACTAATGCTATAACCATCAGTCACGAGTGCAAAGTACAACTTCATCTTGATTAACCATTAAGACCGATCTTTCCTCGCAATCAAAAGGAACTAATTTATACTCCGTGTTCACTTAAAATCTACTCCAGTATAGTCAACCGAGTACTATTTTATAAGCGATCGAGTGTGTTTAGCAGGGCCGTCTTTAGGGGAGTGCAAGAGGTGCAATTGCACATGGCCACCGTTTGACGAGGGTCACAAAATTCAATATATTTTTATTATATATATGCAAAACATGAGGTTTGAGCTTAATTAGTTCACGCATTACTCATACATGTGTATTTTGTGTGTGTTTAAGGGTCTCTTTGTGATGTTGATGGCACGGGGCCACCGAAATCCATGAGACGGCCTTGGTGTTTAGTTGATGAAAAATATTATATTTTTTCGAAAAATCACTTTTTTCAATAATTTTCAAAGATATGAAATTCTCACTTTTCATATTTTAATTAGAAAAAAAAACCTAGTTTACTCTTTATTTTATTCTCTAACAAAAAAAAACCTATATTTCTCAGTCTACTATTTAAGTATCTTATTTTAACCCTAATCGTTAACATCGTCACATTATATCTTCCTTGTTGCCGTCTGTTGACATATGTGGTCTCATAGACCCGATCCATCTAATGGAGCACCGACTTATGGGTCACTGGGTAGGCCGCCCCGCTCTATTCCCGAGTTTAATTTTAGAGAGAAAGGTAAAGATTTGCGAATGTAACAAAAAAAATGTGTTCTTAATATTTTTTAGAAGAAAAGAGAAAAGTAAAAGATAGTAAATTACCTCAGAATTTCACTCTAAATCTTCTTCCCAATTTGGAATGATTGAAATGAAGGAGGAACGTGTTTGTCTTTTTTTATGTACCTAAAATTGTTTATTTTTTTCACTTTTCTTTTCAACTCAGGAACAAAAAAAATGTATGTCTTCTTTCCTTTTCTCCTTAGCTCGGGAACATAAAAAATTCATTCCCTTCTTCACTCCACTCCTCATCTTCTCATACACTTTGTCTTCTTTCCTCATTCGACTCAAGAACAGAGTGTGCTCTATATTAGTTGTTGGATGGACGGTCTGGATGAAGGGTCAAGATGAAATGTCTGAAGATGAAGGGTGCGTCGTATTAACAACTAGGTAATAAGCCGTATGCCCACGTGCACCCACTACCCTGTTATTAAGGGATATGTTCCCCCGATATTAAAGGATATGTTCTCTATGATGACGGCAGCTACAGTAACTAAGGTATTGTAAATATAACCACCCTTGATGGTGAAACACACACTACACCATCCATCACTTTTCACTTTCCCTTTCTACTATCTCTCTCTACTTTTTCTCCTAGCTGGAGGGTGTGCTCCTTCATATTTGGTCCTTCATCATGGACCCTTAATTCTGGACACGTCATCCCGGGTCCTTCCTATCGGAAGACACACCGTTCATGTTTATGTCATATATACATTCATATCACACACATTATATGCATAAACTCTCAAGTATAGTTATGACTTGACCGTCGGAGGGTGGTCCCCGGGGCTCCGGCCTCAGGACTCCTAACAATCCTTTTATGTTTGTAGCACGCTTTTAGGCTCGGGAAAAATCGAAAATGATGAATGACACGTAAGAGCCGTCAAGACCAACCTGACAAAATTATGCTTCAAGACCGTCTATAGTTGCAATCCGAGGTAATTTTGTTATTGAAAGAAAAATATAACTTCACCTAAGCAAGTTTTCAAAATTGTCTTTTTGAAAAAGTAAAATCATTCCCTTCTTAAGAAAATCAAAAAATCTAAAAAAAAAACAGCTTAACACTACCTTAATATGCACAATTTGTGTGATTGTTTTGAGTTGGGTTAATGTACAAATATGTTATCTAACTTTTTAAGAAAGTTCGCTTATTGAACTTTCATTTTGTTCACTTAGGTTACTGAATTTATATGAAGTATTTTTTAGAGTTAATCAGATTGACTTGAATTTATATTTTTGGATAAGTCAAGTAACATAAATGTCGTATTTTTACAAGTCCAATAACTTAAGCGAATATTTTTTAGAGTAAACTGCAAAAATCATCCCTGTGGTTTGTAGTTTGTGACACTAATCATCCCTAGCCGATACTATTAGCACTAATC